>APFE030224066.1:0-11378 GCA_000404065.3 Pinus taeda | reverse complement strand
TAACATGCCCCTCTCCTTCAAAAAATGTTTTCCTCAATGCTTGAGTAGTTCTTGATGCTTCTGTATAAATTCTTGTCCTCCTATGGGGAATCTTCAGTGGGTAAGTTCTTCCACTTGATGAGATACTATGAAATTGATCTATTTCATAGCTGTTAATTTCTCGGTTCTGCAACCCCTTCACTTTCCAATATGATATTTCCTTCCTTGTAAAGTTCTCGCAATATTGTTTCAACTCAGATCTTCTACAACTTTTGAATGAGTTCCAACTCCTTTGGGCATATGGATATCTATAAGGCCTGATGTTTGGAGGAACACTTCCTGGAATCAAATGAATAGCATGATCATGATCACGAATAGGTTGGAGGCCATTGGGAGTTTCAAATACCTTTTCAGAAGATCGAACTTGTTTGAAGTGCCATGTGTCACTTTTTTGACCTTCGGATCTGAAAACTATACACATAAAATTGCAATCCATCCTCTTTCTGTAACTTCTTGTGAAATTTCAATCTGATGCTTAGAGAGAAATTTATGACAATTTTCTGAAGGTCACTTGTTTATGATGTAATTCAGAAGTCTGAAAAGACCCTAACTTGCTCAGCTCATATATCTAAAAATATTGTGAGACAAGATCTAAAATTCAGATCTGAGGTTCAGACCGCTTTCCTCTCAAATGGGTTTTGTTTTTTGCTTCTGAAACTTTGTAGCAAACAAGTTATAGTAAACATTCCACGATGATCTATTTTAGATGAAATTATGTAACTTGCAAAAACCCTAGAATCCGAAGCTTTGATACCAAATGTTAGGAAATCAACTCACCAAAAGATAGAAAAGATAGATCAATGCCTTAGAAATAAGACTCTTCGAGGGGGAAACCTCCTTTACATTACACAAATCGACGATTCTTGGACGATACAAATGACAAGACCTCCTTTCTATATATAGGAGTCTAAGGGGTCATAATATAATAAGAGCTGACATACCAATAATAATGTAAGGGAACACTAATAACAATATGGCGACTACATGGGCACAACAATATAATAAGGGGGTTGCACTAATAACAATAAGGGGTTATGCTAATAGTATAGGGACCTAACATGATATTATAAACCTAGGAGTTAATACTAAAACCCCAAACTATTATAAACCCAAGGGACTAATATTATAAATCCAAGGTATATGAATCCTTAAATGATCATAATTTATATTGAAACTAAAGGATTAATATTATAATCCTATGAATAATATAATACCCTACGAATATGAATCCCTAGATTAATATACCCAAGGGATTAATATTATAAACCCAAGGGAATTATTAACCAAAGGGATTAATACTAAAAACCTAAGGGAACATAAACCCAAGGGTTTTTAGTATTAATCACTTGGGTTTATTATTCTTCGAGTTAATATTATTACCTTGGGTTTATAATCCCTTGATGTTTTAGTATTAACCCCTTGAGTATATTACTCCCTTGGACTTATAATATCAATCCATAAGTTTGTATTAATCGAAGGGTTCATATTCCTAGGGTTCATATTTATCTTACATAATTTAAAATTAAATAATAATAAATAACATTTAATATTAAATAGTATTATTATATAGATAATTTATTATTATTGTAAATGATAATAATTATTTTTTTGTGTAACAGTTTTTTATATCTTTTTACATCTTTATCAAGTAATTATAAATGAATCTTTTAGCTATTTAACACATAATATTTTTTAGTCTAGTTTTGTTTAGTTATAAAAATGTAATAAAATGAGAAAACAAGTATGAATAAGTTTATTTTATTTTAATATTATTAATTTCTTTTGTTAATATTAAATTTTTGTTATTTGAAAATGTCGAGTTTCTACTTATTATTGTTATTTAAATAATTAATATAAATTTGTAATTAAAAAATAATAATGGTTATAAACATTATAATATGGTGCTCTATTTCATATGTAATTAAAATATGTTTATGCCTTCTTCCGAGGCTTAAAAAAATGTTGGTTGTATTTTTTTTAGATTATAGAATTCGCTTCCAACATAATAGTAGTAAATAGACGAAATTTAAAAGAAATTCATTCATGATCACTTTTAATTTAAGTTTAATTTTTAAGCTGTTGTTTTCTTTTCCTATATAGATGGTTAGTGTCAGTTGGGACATATTTATTTTCTTCCAATTGTAATATGGTACGCTTTTAGTAATATGGTAAGTTTTTTATTTTTTTTAATTATGTGTGTGATATTTTTATGTGATAGAACCATATTTCATTTTAAGCATAGAGTTAATATAAGTATATTAAGTATAGATCTAATATAAGTAGAGATTAAATTTTTTCATGTCTAAATTTTCTCAGAAGAAGAGATTTAATATTAATATGTTAATGTTGAAAATCAAGGTCGCATTCAAGATATAAGAGTCGATTATACACTAAGAAATAGCGATGCAACACAAAGGAGGATTGGAACAAATCTATAAGGAAGTGAAGCATTATGGAGATGAATGAGGAAATTTCAAACGTCTCTCAAGTATAAATTTTATGAATTAATGACTCAAGTTATGAGTGTAAAATTAGGTTTAAATTTTAAGTAGGAAAAATATCATAATGAATAAATGGCTTCCATGGAGGACAAATATGGTACTACAATGAAAAATTAAACATGCAAATTGACAAAATTGCCTAAGAATAACGTCTCTATAAGTTTTAAGTGGTTGTTCAAGTATGAATTTAATTATAGTTGTAGTATCTAGACAAGTATAAACATATAGTAGGCCATGGAATTATAAGGGTCCTCCATTAATCCTTCACTACACAACTTCTTCAAGTGAGATTGGTTGGTTTAAATGGGAAGTAATGATTTTTCACTTAATAATAGGATACATATGATAGTATATTTTTCATGATAAATATTCATGAACATATACCATGTTGTATTAATTATTTCCATACCTATTATTGTTATTGGTACATGCAACCCTTGTGTCTATATAATGTAAAATAAATAATGGGGACCTATTAATTTTTTTTTTGTTATTACATAAATGGGTTAAGTTGTATTTTATCTTTCCTTATATTAATATTTCACAAGGAATGCTAGGGTTCTGTTATATTCTAAAATACATATTATTTGACTTTTTATCAAATTTAGTTTTATTAATAAAAATATTTCAAATCATCATTTCATATTTTATAGTATCGTAAGATCATATTGCATATCTAAGTGAAATACTCTCAATATTGTATAACTCCAATGATTAAACATCCAAAAATATATATTTTGAAAGTTATTACATGATCCATGTGGCTCCAAGAAACCTCAAAAATCAAGGTGCTATAAATTCAATGGGAACATCACCAAGTTGTAATTCTCATCGTTACGATTTTAGTGGTGCAAACGACACTCAAATACGAGTCTATATGACCAACTTATTGAAGTTTGGAGTTTGGCAGGACAATCAAGAAAAAGGGGGTCCATAACAACCCACATGGTATTCTATTCAGTAGGTAAGACACACAGTTGACATACCACACACCAGATTCACCACATGGAAAGAAATCTTGTCAAACCACAAGACAATGGATTAAAATCATATCTATCTTCAAATATGCTTCTTTTTTGCGTCTGTCAACAATCTTTCATTATATTATCGAAAGGAAACTAAGTACAAAATTCATCTCTGAATACCTTTCTTCTCATGCGAATGAGATTTAGAGAGCATAGGTACTAGAGGAAAATAGTTACACCCATTACAAGAATTTATTTCCACTTGGCCTACTAGGCATACCATACATTTACAAAAGTTTAACCACATCTACAATAAGAAACAACCTCTTGAGGAGGAAGATTGGGTTGAAACGCATGAGTGGAAGCAAAGAGAGTTGCATGATCATGCATGTGGAAGTCAATGCGTTATATCCTCACCTCGAGAGTGTGAAGGTTATTATTGGTGCATCAGTGTTGTTGTCAAAGGCTTTCCAAATTGTCTAGGATCTCATTTTGGACATGATGTTCATCGTTGATGTAAGCCACCATTTTGTTCTGGTTCTCATAGCGCTAATTCCTAATAATATCAATATTCCGATGGACATGGAGCAGTTGCTTCATAATCATGTCGAGGGTGACTGGAGCTAAAACTTGCCCCGTAGAGCAATTAGGTGAAATGGTCGCATCCTCATCTGTCTCCTAGTTGGCAACATCGTTAGTGGATGAGTGAAAACCCTCATTATATATGTTGTTCACTTCAGGATGAGGAGCAGCTCCCCCCGGCGTGAAAGACCCCTCTGGCACAAAATTGAGGTGAGCAAAGGGGACTTGTAGACAACCAATGATAGATAGACAAACCCACACTGTCCAGAGAAACACTTTCCAAGGGTCCTGCAATTTAACATCTCTTTGGACAGAAAAAACCAAAATGAACCGAAATGAGCGATGAATAGGAATCACAAAACCAATTACCAAACCATACTGACCCTAGAGTCAAGGCTCAACACTTCAACTTCTTGTGGTCCTTCGCACCACTCCAATTCAAGCTCCAGTGAGTTGAACCGCTCGTTAAGAGAGCTATGCAACTCACCAGGCTAGTAGGATAGTAGGAGGCAGTCGTCATGAAACCACCATTTCTAATACTGATGGCACTGAGCTGAAGCAACTCCCACCTCAAAACCAAACTAGAGCTGAAACATAGACAAACGAGCCAATGATGTAGCCTAGAGCATAATTCATCCTCCATGGGAATAAATGGAGATACAAACAACAAACTTAGAAGACCCCAATGAAGCCATAGTGCCGCAACCACCTTCACTGTGCCAGGATCCCAGGGACCTCCCCCATATGAGACCTCGCCTTGCTCTAAGATAATCTATATGTCACATCATTCACCTTCCCAGGGCCATGACTATTACTCGGTGAACCACAGTTCTAAACCCAAAATTATCTACAGGCCCCGACCTCATCGTCTAACACAATACACTTAACGCTTTCTCAGGTCAATATTCATATTTAACGATGCAACCAGCAGGAAGGACACTCGCCAGCTTCGTATTAATGATGCTCGTTCTCATTAAGGAGAATTCAATGGGCACGTGGAAGCTAGATGGGCTTTGCACGTCACATTTTCACCACACATTATTTCGACTGCGTCACCACCATTGGGGAATATCTTAAAATATGGTTAAACAAACTATTTAAAATATAAAAATGTATATTAAAAATACCCCACATAAAAAATAATATATTAAAAAAATCATTTATTGTTATTGCTAAACAAAAATATAAAAATGTGGTTAATATTATAACCATATACAACTATCATATCCATTTTGTTTTGCCACATATGGGCATTAAAACGACCATGTAATAAAAATACTACGCCATATTATAAAGTGGTCATTATAAGAATGGTTAAGACCAACAAATTGTTTGGACGAGGTTATATGGTTAAAACATATGGGTGTAAGATATTAAACAAAACAAATGGTTTGTTATAAATGGAAGAGTTAATATGGCCAACGGTTATTAAAATGTTCATCGTTATTCAAACCACATGTAATATGTCGGTGGGAGTTCCATGTGAATATGAAAAATTATGCATTTTTTATGTAATGATATTGTTATTTACAAAAAAACAAAAATAAACATTGGGGTGGCAAGGTTTGAACCTTGAACTAGTGGGCCAAATGACCCATAGAACCATCTGTAAACCAATGTGCCAGGGTGGTGCCTTAATATTATTTATCACACATTAATTATTTAAACCATAATACATTCACCATGGGGTAGATCAGCCAAGGATGGAGTGGATGTCGTGAGCATGGAGCCATAAAACTAATAACGAGAGGGTTGCAGAGCCATGAGAAAGCCAATGAAACCATGAACTATGAATCCATGACTAGGATGTAACCCTGATGTAGGAAGAACCCTACAGATGGAACATTTTTCAAATTTGAATATTCTACATGAATATTCCAAGAGAATGTTCTTTTGATGTTGTTAGGAATCTAAAATATTTCGCAAGGGACCAAAATTGTAGGTGGTGGAATTTGGCTAACATTATACTAATTTTAACCAAAATTTAACATGGATCGCGATGGTGTTGCCAATGTTAGCATCTGAGTAGTGGATCTTAGGGTTCATGGTAGGAACATACCTTCTTCATTAAATGTTGGGCATGAAGTTTGAGACAACAATGTGTCTTCCATAAGAAGGTCACGTTGATAGTTAAAAGTCTCACGAGGACTAGACATACCTATTGGTGATGTGATTATTGTCATTTGAGCTATTGAATTTCAAGTCACTCCTATGATTAGAGGCATAATGATGCATTTTTAAATGTACTTGCCTTTATTTTTATGAGACGAATGAAGCGACTGAAGGAGGGCCCAAAGACATAGTCGACACTAGACGAACTCCATTATCAAACTTTTGTGTGCATTATCTTTACAATCTGGTTTATGTTGCTTATTATTTAAGTATTTGCACATAGATATTTTACATGTATTTCATGCAATTACATTAACACCACCCTGAAGAAAAGTCTTGGATAATTCTTGTAAATAAGAGAATATCAAGTTTGGTATCATATCCATATCCATGCTAATGTGAATTGCTAATGTGAATGCTAACTAGATTGGACATGCAACATGAAGACGGAAAATGGAGAATGACAAAGACACTTGTCAAGATTTCTATAGGATGACAGTCATGGTAGACAAATTGTTTGAAAATTATGAGAATAAATTGGCAAAGAGGGAAAGGAAGAAGAAAGAGAAAGGAGAGGACAGTGGTTTTGTAAATGAGGGAGAACCTTCATTTCTATCTTCAAGTCAATATTATTCTTCTTTATCTTATGCTTATCATTCAAATGAGGATATAAAATAGAGAATTCAAGTAGAGAATGTTGAATTGAGGAGACTATTACAAGAAGAAGAAAAGGAGAAGAAAAAATTGCAGCTTCAGTTACAAGCCATGTAAGAGGCCTTGGAAAGGTTTAAGTGCAACGAAGGAATAATGATTCCACCATCACCCACTATAGAATTGAAAATTGAGGCAAATAGTGTTGGTGATTCTTTAGTTTCACTTTCTCATTATGTTGATGATTTTGGTGCATTTGAAAGACACTCCAAACCGTAGAAGAAAGGGAGTCTGAATCAATGTAGGTTGGGAGTAGATGACACCATTCTATTGATGGTGACTGTAGGTCATCTCCAAAGAGAGATGAACATTTTAAAGGAAGAGCCAAGGCAAGATCTCCTTGCTAGACATGCACCAGAGATGGTCATTCGAGGAAGGTTGTGTTGACCAGTAAGGAGACGGGACATAAATATCCCTTTCCACATCATGGGAGAAATATGGTCAAGAAAGCATAAATGAGGAAAATAAATTACATCCATTACAACAATAGTGGAAATCATAAAGCCACAAGTTGGAATCTCCACAAAGATTTGCACCCAAAGAAATACTAAAAGCATGTGAAAGCACATGTGAAGGAACCCACCAATGAAGCAGTTCAGCAAGGAAGCCAACTATAGGAATATATTGCATTTGCTCCGTTAGACAGGAGATGGGTAGAATTTTGAAGTAGTTGAGTATGGGCACCATTGTAAATTAGATTTTGCAAAAAAGTTTGTAAAGGTGATGAAGAATATAAAATCACTTATGAATCCAACATCTTGATATTTGGGCTTTTAGTTTGATATCATGTGGTGTGGTTTCTATTGTAAACTTGATCATAAGTGTTCTATAAACTATTGGCGAGTATGATATTGTTTGGAATCTTGCAAGTTGGACATGTATTGGCATATGCAAATTGGGATATAGATATAGGTGTTGGTTTCATCATTCCAAATTATGAAGTACAAAGGGGAAGTAATGGAAAGTTGATTTGTTAGAGATATTTGTTACATAGATTAGGATTGAAATATTGTTTATACTTTTAGAGGACCAAAAGTCCCTTAGTGGGGAGGAATGAACCAGGTGCCTTCAGGAAACCTAAAAAATGAAAGCTCTCAAAATTTGATGGAAACATCGCCAAGTTGCAGTGCTCATTATTGTAATTTGAGTCGCGTAAATGTCACTCAGATCCAAGTTTGTATGACCAACTTATCGTAGTTTGAATTTTGACAAGACAACTAGGAAAAAATGGCCCACAACATGCCACATGGTATCCCAATCAACATGTGAGATCCAAGATAGACATACCACACACTAGATTCAACACATGGTAAGAAAATCTAATAAAAGCACAGGCCAATGGATTAAAATCATATATATAGTTAGAAAAACCACAAAACACAAAAAATAATATATTAAAAATACCTACATATAAAAAATAAAATATTAAAACAATCATATAGGGTTATTTCAAAACAAAAATATAAAAATATGGTTAATAATATAAACATGTAAAATTAACATATCCATTTGGTTTTGCCGCATATGAGCATTAAAACAACCGTATCATAAAAACCACATTAGATATTACGAATTATTGGGAGGAAGTTAAACATTAGATATTACGAATTATTGGGAGGGAGTTACATGGTTAAACCATATGGGTGTAATATATTAAACCAAACAAGTGGTTAGTTATAAACTATAGAGTTCATATGGCCAACGGTTATTAAAATGTTCGACAGTTTTCAAACTGCATGTTATATGTATGCGGGAGATACATATGACTCAGATCAAATCTCTCCTTTTTATGCGGTGGTATTTTTATTTATGAAATAAAATAAAAACAAACCAACATTAGTTTAGTGGGGTTTAAACCCTGCTCCACTAGTCTCAACGACCAAACAACCATCCGCTAGCTAATGCATAAGGCTAGTTCTTTGATATTATTGCTTGCATGTTAATTATTTAAACCATGAGCTATCAATCCATGACCAGGATGGAACCCTAACGTAGGAAAAATCTTACCGTGGCAACATTTTTCGATAGGGAATATTTTGCAATAATATTCCCATTGCATTTGGTAATGATTGCAATGGTGTAGTAAGTTTCTTCATCTAAGAAGTGGATTTCAAGGTTCATCGAAAGAAACCTCTTTTTTCATACCACCAATGGAGTGTAACCCCACAATAACCAATATACAACTTTTAAACCTCCATAGTCTAATAACCAATATACATCCTTTAAACTTCCATAGTATAATCAACCTGGATTGCCTATAATAGTTAGGCCAACTACTCATATCCCTACATACTATGGTACCTCATGAAATTATTCTCGATGAGATGCCAATCAAAGTTTTTCCTCCTTATTGAGGATTAAGTTAACCATGGTCTTAGTAATTGAAGCTTCCATTTTACCAAAGAAATAATTGAAGCTATATTTTTATGTAGAAATTTTGATCTAAATATTTAAATAGTATTTTACTAAAAATGTATTGTAATTTATGGGCTGCAACTTATTGAATAAAGTATTGATATTCCTTTGAGGCCTACTTCTTCTCTAATTTGGCCAAGGTTTATGGTTTCAAATGTATATATTCTAATGAATTTGAAATAAATGTGATTCAAATTTATAGCAGGATCTCTATTTTTCTTCTTTAGTGAAATATTGTGTCGTTTCATAGTGCTATGATTTCTAGAATTTCTATCTTGAAGATACCTTCTCTATTCCAATTTTAATAAATTATAGTTGCATATTCTTATCATTTCTTTTCCTTTCTCTCAATTAAACATTTAAGAAGTTGTCATTTCTTGTCATTTTGTATTCCTTACAGAATTCACATTAGCGATAACATTTTAAGGCTTTTTGCAGGTCAACATCTTAGTGGTTCTGATGCATTAGCAGTGTGTCCATGCAATTGGAGTGAAGAAATTGATGTTATTTTTTATGGATAACTAGATAATGTTGTTTGTGACATTGTGTGATATCCCAATATTGTTTTATCACTTATACAACATATGTACTAAAGCTTAGATACAACTACCTTTCTTTATGGGGCCTTCTTCTGTTGGCTAATCCTATATTTTTTTTTTCTCCATTAAATATATACCAACTCTTCATGATTCACATTCTAATGGTCCTTATGATGGAGAGGAAAAGGTCTTTTTGTTTAAGACACTTCTCTTAGTTTTATGTTTTTGTCATGACGTAGGTTGTTGAAGGAATAAAGAGTGGTTGTTATGAATTGATTTCAACTAATAATGATCATGAAAGATAAACCATTGATAATCTGGTAAATTATGAAAATTTTCCTCTCTCATGCCTGAAAACAATGGTTTGTGGATTTATAAATTTATGTGTTGTATATTAAGTATTTTCACTACTCATAATTTTTTACTATTGATGGTCACAACAAAATAGATATTCTAACATATGTTGGGCTAGTTGTAATTGATTCATTTATTGTACTATATATGTAACACCCTCCTCCCACATCTACCCAAGTAACCATCTAACTAGGCTAAACATGTCACAAGAGACCACTATGATTATATTCAAACTCCTTCATGACCTTAACGAAGTGGAATCGACGGAAACACAACATAAAAACCTTCCAAATTAGATAAAAAACTCCCATGAACCATCCCAACCACTCTGGTAGCTATCCCCTGGGGCCCACTAAATTTTTAGACTACTTGACCCCTACAATCTACCATGATATAGACCTGATAGGGTCCAGGACGCTTTGGACCCTCTCATGCCAAGGCATGCCAGCATCGAGGGACTATTTTTCTCATTGTTGTGCTAGCTTCCTCGAGATTTGAGCCATGTTTTCAAGCCCAAAGACCAGGTCACTGCCCAAAACTGAATGACACCTTAAGAATAGAAATATAATAAGTAAACAATGATGAAAATGTAAATAATTGAACAAGCCCTTAACCAGACCCCCACTAGCCATGACAAGTTTTTCGTCAAACATATCACAAATATGTAATATATAGGTGTAAGAAAAAGATTTAAGCATAGGGGTCTCAAACTTATCTGAGAATTGCTATGAAGCATTGCTCCCTTATATCATTTGTTGCATTATCATTTATAAGGTCATAGATACATTGTTCATTCATTTATAAGTAAAAACATGATGAGAGCCATACATAGCCATTGACATAAAATATATACATAACCAACATAATAGCAATAGAAATACCAAGGAAATCACAACCATATGATCCACATATAAAGCCGTATAATGCTCATAGAAATACAAGGAAAAATAACCTGATATTGATGATGAAAAATCCAAACTTAAGATCGGACTACCACATTCCTGATATTGATGATGAAAAATCCAAACTTAAGATCGGACTACCACATTCCACCCAACCATAGATGGCTGCACCAAATCTCTATTCAACCATTCAGCCCTGTGCCCTATTCTAAGCATGAATGTGGGACTCAAACCAAAAGAGCCAACCAGTGCATCCTA
>APFE030224052.1:0-30512 GCA_000404065.3 Pinus taeda | reverse complement strand
CTACTCTTTATGTACTTTCACTAATGGGAGGAATCTTGGTATAAGGTCACCCATGATAGATATTCTAAGGGTAGGATGACCAAGAGGCTTCTAAGGGCCAATGGGAGGAGTCCTGGTATAAGGTCACCCATGATGGATATTCTAAGTATAAAGGTATTAGGATGACCAAGAGATTATAAGGGAAAGATGTGGCTTAAGTACAAGGCTCCATTCAATGAATGAAGACAATTTTCTTTCCTTAGAAAAGCTAATTTTGTACAACAAAAGACCTAGGGCTTGATTGATAAGTTGATAGTTGGGATGACCAAAGGTCAAGGTAAGAAGAAAGGGTTTCCCACATTGGTTTCCAACAAGGGCAAGGAACATGAAACCCTCAAAAAGCCCCTAAGTTGAAGCTAAAACCAAACTAGGGTTTACCCTAGGGCAAAGAAAATTATGGACAAAATTGAAGTGCATGCCCACCAAAAGTAAGGATTTTGTGGCAAGCACTATCCTCTTGATGTTTAAACTCTCCAACACCAAAATTTCTTCTTGCCTAGGAATTCCCACCAAGCCCTAGCTTGGTCGTTTGGCCTTAAAGGGTTCGAATTAGGTTAAGAGAGAAATGGAGAAAATTTATGGATAAAAAGTTGACTTGATCACCAACAAGGAAGGACAATGCCTAGTTCTAGGGTCAGTGGAGTCTATGGGTTCTTATAATTGATTTAATATTGCAAAGGAGTAAGGATATCTTGATGCCTTAGCATCGAAACCCTAACTATCATGTTTGTGGGGGGATCAAAGATCACTTGGGAGAGCTAACATGAGATCACCAAGGGGATTGCCATGTACATATCATTCTACAAGAAATGCATCCAACAATATGACCTAGTTTTCATTCAATTGATATCCAACAAAATTAGGGCACAAAATTCAACCTAGAACATTAATTCGTTCCATACATTAGACATGAAATAAAAAATTTGCAATAAACATGGTACTTACAAGACAATATGCATGAAACAATCCAATTACTGATCCAAATGACTTCTCCAAAGACAAGAACAAATGCTCAAGACAAATTTCGCTCCATAGATCACATCTTTCCTATTAGAACAAGAGGCTGAAATCTTTAGAGAGGCTGAATTCACAAGTCCAAGTGATGATGAATTTACAAATGATCCCGTCCTCTATTTATTCGGGGAGGCATAATGTCTAATGAGCCTAAAAGCCCCGAGGAAAACAAGTATAGTCACAATGATTATAATCCACCCCACTAGCTTAGATATAAAATCACATGATTGGTCCTTACATGTGAGTCTTAGGGCTAAGAATGTTGATGTCATCCATGTGTTGAACTCCATGTGGCATGCATTGAGGCTTTTGAGTGCCAAACAAGGTGTAGAACCTCTAAAAATCATCCTTTGAGGGTTGGCCCTCAGGTCTTTGTCAATACTCCTCCGCAGACCCCAAAATCCAATTTGGGGCACCAAAGGTGGTCTCATGTGTCTCGAACCAGTCATAGTGTCAGCCCCTGCTCTAATGTTGAGGGCTTCCAAGGTGGTGCTAACACTCCCGTGTTTGAAGGGGTGAGACTATCCTCATCTAGGCCTTGGATCGATTGCCATCCTTGGATCGACTGGGGGCATGCTGGGTCTAGGTGCATCATCCCAAAAGTCATCAAATGTAAGGAAATGTGCCAAAACGCTCTAAGTGCTGGAGGAGCCCGAGGGTGTGCATGACGCTTTGTTGTTGCTTGGAGTCCCATGGATCTCAACACTTCATCTGTGGGTGTCAATATGCTTCTCTAGAGGCCTGCGTATCTATGGGTGAGGTGCCTAGGTCATGGCTATGGAATCACCTGACAATCACAAAATAAAGTCAAGTGCAACCAACTGGTCGTAAACTACAATTATCATTTTTGCATCTAATTGAACCAAGCTTGAATATAAAGGGCCACTTAACACTTCAAATACGGCTTCCCTTCCAAAATTGAGGCTTTGTACTCGCAATGGTGTTTCCTCCCTAGGTAGGATTGGCTAAAGGACAACCCTATGCATTTCTAGCCAACATTTCCTTAATCCATCCTTCAATCAATAGGTGTTATATGAACAATGATGTAACTAAAGGGAGAAGACTTCATGGCCAAGTGCCATGGTCAAAGGGACCAACAATGATGGGGATCCACATTTGAGTGTATATATGTGAGGAGGGAGAAATCGTGGATGCATGAGTTACCAACCTGATATTTGTTTTCCCACCCCTCTTGTGTGCCTTTTACTTTTGCTTGATTTTTTCTTTGTATTATTGCTTGTAGCTCAAAAGTTTAAAGCTTGCTTTGCATGATGTATAACAATGTATTACCCTTTAGTGATGAGGAAACTCATTGCCCATCAGGGTTGGGACATGTAAGGGATCTTTTCATGATGTATAGGAGCAATATGGTGCTTAGGAACTGGGTGATGGCCATAATGAGTGAGGTAGAGCTCATGTTAGGCGTTTGCCTACATGCTAATGTGTATGTCCTAGCCATCTATTGCATGTTGATATTCTTTCTTTTATTTTTCTCATGGAAATTATATGCTTTTTTCCTTTTCTTTTAGCTTCATGAACCTCACAAGGGAAAGTTCCAGGCCCTACCCAGGTATGTGGATGTATGGGTGCCAAATTCCAGAGAATTAACAATAAGTTGAACCAGAAGAATGGAGGTGGTATAAGGGTTTGTAATGTAAGATCGAAAGTGGTAAGTGTGGAATATGGATAGATGGAACACACTATCTCAATCAAGGCTTCTCGAGTGGTGCCCCTCCTATACCCATTGGGCCATTAGGTGAGGTGCCATTGGACTAGAATCAACAATTAACTTGCCATTTAAGGTGAGGGAACAAGATCATTGTCAAAACCACTCCTTCACTGTCACCCCATAATCCATATCAAAAGCCCAAATTCACAGGCATAGGCACCCAATTGCAAAATGAATAAAGTACCTTTTGATTGGAGGCCCACCTTTGTCCATGTGCTCTTACCAGATGGATTAGGAGGCATATGATTGATGTAGGTGATGGATATAAAATGGCATGTCATAAGCTAGTAGTGGTTGTTAAGGGATGCTACTTAGCTAGCTGGATGCGAAGTGTGGGAGAATTTTTTTCTCTTATGGGGTCACCCACTTATGGTGGGTAACAATGACCTCGATCTCTCCCCCCCAGAAGTAGAAATGCAAAAATGCATGTCTGTAAGAGTTTAATAATTAGTCTCTTTTTTTGGTATTGTAAATCCTTGATTGGGTTCATCAATTCTAGTGACTCAATTGACATATGCATTTATTCTTGTTCATGTGTGGTTGTAGTGTAATGGAAATTCTTCTCTCTCCGTTTTTGTTAATAATCATCCAAGTTCATTTATTTTTATGTTATTTTATTAGTCATCCATATTTTGTTTTTTTTAATCATTTTGATTAGTTATCTACTTTTTATTATATTTGTTTATTTTTTGATTCATCTATTCTACTTGCTTGTGAATTCCTATGAGTTAGTCGATAATGTTTCCTTTTCACATTTTAATGATTCTGGAATTGTTAGTTGCCTTTAATGAAAGTCTTTACAAGAGTAGATTGGATTAAATTTATATTTAATAATATGTTACCTTCTCTAGTTGTAGCCATCATGACCTCGTTTTACTTTGTAACTCATCCCCTTGTCTAACTAGAGGTGGTTACTAGGTTACTCCACTCGTTGCATGGTTACTAGAATGGGGTAATTATGTTGTTTACCATTTTTTTTTTGGCAACATTAGGGATGTATCCTTTCACCACATGCCTTGTTATACTATTCTATGAGGCCTTGTTCAATCATTGTGGGTATTGTATTGCCTTCCGTTTCAGTAGTGGGCAATCCATGTTTGTATTATTAACCGTCTTCTGTTTCAGTAGTGGGCTATCCATGTTTGGATTATTAACTACAATGGGAAAGGTTTTCTCAGAGCGGCATTACTAATCTTGATTCAGGGCAGCAATTAAGGATATTCTATTGACATACCTCTAGTTTTGAGGAGGAATGGAGGTTTCCTCCGCCACAATTGTTCCTTAAGGCTCTTCTTCCGTGAAGAGAAAGCAAAATGATGCCTCCAACACTTAGAAGTTCCAAGGATAAAACCAAGAGTTTCAAGTAAAAATCCAAAGATAAAGAATGATAAAATTTACACTTAAAAGTTCTAAAGATAAAACCATAACAACCACACATGCATTACCTTCAATTTTTCATCTTGCACCTCTTGATCCTTCTTGCCTCCTCTCTGAGGCCCATAGACACGATTCTGAGTCCAAGTTCCAAGTCCTAAGAATGATTTAGATGCAAGTCAATGTCAAACTCTATATCTATACTCTAAATAAACTTCCTCTAGAAATTTACATGCATATGCACCCTTCCCATTGGGAACCAAGCTTCAAGACCTATAATGTAGACAAAATTTTCACCCTTAGCTTAAATTACAAGCTGACAAAACCTTAACCAAGCTTTCTGAACACTTAGTGCGGCCTGATACAGTGAGAATAAATGAAAGATGGTATGCGTTCACAGTGAATGGCGTTAATCTATGATGCATTGGACATCGATCCTTTTACCTTGAAAATTAAAACATCATTCAAATAAAATTTAACTGATAAAAAAGCCCAAAAACATTTGGTACTCAACATAATTGTACTAAAAATTGAGACTTGTGATAGGGCAAGCCATATTCAACAAAATAAGAATTTGTTGATTGAAAGTGACCAACGCCACTCATTTTACTACTCATCATATCGTCAAATTATAGTTCCACAACCATAAAAAGTGGTAAGTTTCTCAAAATAATGCTGCCAGTAGATAAAAGAGAATAGGGACAATATAGTACCTTTAGGTACAAAGAGCACTCCATTCTTGTATATTGTTGGGTTTTATAATAGTCATATTGTGCTTCCAAGATGTGTGAAATATTGTCCAAGATATGATATTTGTTATCTATGAAGCTCATAAACGAGGAGCCATCATCACATGAATACTAATAAAAGTTACCATTGTTCTCAATGCAAACCTATACCATTCAAACTTTATATATAGGATATAAGTCAACTAAGAGCGCCAAGTTTCATAGCCATAGTTTTTGGTGTTTGTATTCTACAATTATCAAGTGGTATTTTAGCCTATGGATGGGTGATATGTTCTACTCTTCAATTAATTAATCTAAAATACAAAATTTTCGGGGCAAACCTCTCAACAATTACCCATACCTTCAAATAAGGGGAAAAGAGGGTGCTTTGGTACAACATCCATCCTTCAAAGGCCCTTCAATGCACAAGGGTTGTTCAATTAGTCTTCAAAATCTGCCACAAAACCCTCCAAAGTGGGCACATGAGCCCCCAAGGGGTATATGCCAATGACCTCTTCTTCAAGTGTGTAAAAATGACTTCAAAAATGCCCAAGGAATTGCCTTTCTTACTTCAACAGGGAACCACATGGCCTCCCAAATGAACACTCAACCATTCCCTCATGAACAATGGGTCTCCAATAAGCCACATGCTTAGCCCTTAAAGGCTCTTGTCTTTTGCGTTTTGTATTTATGTTCTATCTGCAGTTTATCGTAATGCTGATGTGATTGCTAACTGTGAAAATTTAAATAAATTGCTCTAGCATAGAACATACCTAAAATTAACATTAAGGTATTAGCATTCCCGCAGCAAGGAACACTCTCTCAAATTGCGCCCCCAAGTGTCTATCAACAACACAAAAAATAACCATATAACCTACAATTTAGTGCTCCTTCTCACTTTTGTTAAAACAAAATTTGTGGCTATTCTTTTTTACACTTCCAATCGATGAGGCTAATCTTCTCCAAATGTGCTCAAAAACCTAAAGTAGATATATTTTTTGCGCATGCTAATAGATGTAGGCTTTGAATATACATGTGGTATGATTTAAATCTAGTGAAATCACTTCAATACACAATCATACACTAGGTCTACAAGGACAAGAAAAATGTTTCCATATTCATATCTAAACCTGAAGAATGAGAACTAGGACATTTTTTCCTCCCACATTATTCATTTTGAATCTTGTTTCATTTAGCATCTACAACAGTTAACAATAGGTCCTCTCAAGTCACATTTAGCCACTTTTATAGCGATGTCTTATGCCCTTGAGGATTCAAAGATGACTTCAATTTCTTCCATTATACTAGAATATTCTGTAGACTATAGGTGTTTTATACCATAGGCTAGTTTTGCTTATATATATTTTTTTCCCTTGCTTGGAGCTGTTACCACAAAATCTAGTAGGCCTTTGGAGAGGGAAACCCTACAAGACAAGAGCTAGACAAAGCACTAACAATGGTGTAGAGGTCCAATGTCTCCTCAGCCAAGACCCCTTACTCTTTACAGACATTCACTGGTGGGAGGAGTCCCGGTTGGAGGGAGATCACTTAAAATAGATATGCTAGGTATAAAGCACAAACTTCAAAGTGATTAAGCTAAAGCTCATACAAGAGAGAGGCTCAATAATGGTTCACGGCTTCTAGGAAGCAAAACGCTCTAAGAAAAGCCCTAGAAATGAAGGTTCAATACCTAGGGTTTTGAGTTTTTTCGATGGTGATAGGTGATAGGTATTCACAAGGTCAAGAAGAAAGAGAAAGGGTCTCTTACAAAGATAATCGACTATTCCAAGGTTCATGAAACCCTCAAGAAAGTCCTCAAGTTGAGGGCGAAGAAACTAGGGTTTCCCTCTTAAAGCAACACCTAGGGCAAGATATTTTATGGATAAAAATTAAGTGGATGCCTACCAAATTGATAGGTCACTTAACCAAGACCTACCTCTTGATGTTTAGGGTCTTAAACCACCAAAAAGCATCCTCCCTAAAATTTCGCTTCAAGCCCTAGTTTTTCTCACTAGCCTTAAAAGGACTAAATTTAAGGAGAGAAATTTATGGAGGAAGTTTTGGGATGATCACCAAAGACATGGACTAGTGCCTTGTCCTTTAGGCATATAGAGTTAAGGATGTGATAGATGAGCCAAATTTGTTGTTGAGGAGGCCAAAATTTGATGCCCTAGGTATATAAATTCCAACATTTACCCACTCAATGATAAGTGGAGTTTGATGGAACATTCATTACATGTTATACAATGAGTAACATATGCAATTCTCAACTAGATAGCCTTTAAAATTTATTTTCGATGAATTAGGGCACAATCAAGCATAACCTAGAAGCAACAATTCCATACATTATACAAATTCGAAATGATAATCTTCAACAATAGGCACTTACAAGATAACGTGTAGTATATCTATCTATTCACCAAAGAAATAACTCCAAAGGTAATCCAAAATAGCTTCCAAATATCAAAATGCATTCCAAGAATCTCCCATCCCCATGAAGGGACAAGAGTGAATTCTCTTATGAGGTCTGAATTCTCGAAGTCATGGTGATGAGAGAGTGAACTGATCTCACTCCAATTTATACATGTCTATTGATCTCTAATTTTAGCGTAAAACCCTTGCAATTGTAAAATAATGGGCTTGATACTAGGTGAGCTTAGAAGCCAACCTCATAGATAATGTGAAACATAAATTTAACCCACAAAAGAGGTCGAAATGCTGACATCATGCATGTGTAGGCCCTTCTAGGGCATGCATTGGGTTCCTCTAATGCTGAGTTGTGTGTAGAGGGCTCTAAAAATCTAGATTTAGGGTTGGCCTCTAAATCTCCATGCAAATCATCCTGTGGACCCCAATTTTGTGTTTGGGGCACAAAATGGGTCTCATGGGTCTCCTGTGTTAGAAAACCAGAAAGGCATTATGTTGATAATCACTTGTGATATCTTTGTGTTCTTTTTAACTTTCTTATGTTTTTCTTTTATCTTTGTTTCATCAAGTAATCATCAAAATAAAACATGAAGATCAATGACGCCATATGTAGGCACTTTTCCAGGGCTAAAGCCCCTCTATAGGGGAAAACCCAGTCAAACCCTTCCACTAGCAAATTCAAGTTGAGATAGAACAAGACCCTTGATTAAAATACCTTGCTCCTCCACCAAGTCAACCTTCCAATACGATTCAACAAACTTCAGTAGTCCCTTATTGTTCAACAGCTTCAACCTAGCAACAACCCAGAATTTCGGGCCCCAACAAATCTAGAATTTCGACCAAGCTATATTATTGCAACTTCAGCACTTCCAACAGCTTAGCATTTTCACACGAGAGCGAGAGAGAGAGAGATAATTTCGACTTCTTGTGCTTAATAGAGACCTTCTCCTTCATAAGCCCTTTCCACCTTTTTCCTTGAAGATCAATGACACCATCTGTAGGCACTTTGCTAGGGCTAAAACCCCTCTATAGGGGAAAACCCAGTCAAACTCTTCCACTAGCATATTCAAGTTGAGATAGAACAAGACCCTCGATCAAAATACCTTGCTCCTCCACCAAGTCAACCTTCCAATACGATTCAACAAATTTCAGTAGTCTCTTCTTGTCCAACAACTTCAACCTAGCAACAACCCACAATTTCGGGCCCCAACAAATCCAAAATTTTGACCCAACTATATTATTGCAACTTCAGCTCTTCCAACAACTTAGCAGTTTCACACATGAGAGAGAGAGAGATAATTTCGACTTCTTGTGCTTAATAGAGTCCTTCTCCTTCGCAAGCCCTTTCCACCTTTTTCCTTGAATTTCGCACTTTTTTACTACCCCCAGTAATTGCAGATCGAACTTGGTGAGTGAGTGCTCCAAATGAGGTTGAGTTGCTGCCTTTATATAGGAGATTCCGCCCCTCAATTAGGCCGACTTGTCCAATTTGAGGTCGACTTGGTGGATGAGGACTAATTGTCTTATTTTACATTCAGATAAATTTATTTCTTGACAAATGAAGATTGAGAAAGGTCTTTTACATTATGACATGGACAAGGATACTTGAAATAAACCCTAGAAGTCTACAATGGAGGCTTTGACCTAAAACCATTGACCCAAGCATGAAACCCATGCTTTAATAAGCCAATTTCTTTTAATAATAAAATTCCTTTTTTTCTTTCTTTTGATAAATACATTACATCATGACTCAAATACAATTATCAAGATCAACACTAGTTACATTCTTCAACATCCTAGTGATAGAATAGGTTGGTTTTGCTCCAGCGTTGAGGGTTCAGAGGATGGTGATAGCTCTCCCATGTCTCAAGGGGTGAGACAAACCTCATCCGGGCCTCAGATTAGTTGCCAAAACCTGTATATACTACTAAGACGGTTGGGGGCATGTTGGTCCAAGTGCATCATATCAGGAATAATGTGGGGCAAAGCGTAGACTCCTGGGTGCTATAGGTGCCCATGGAATGGAATGACGCTCTACAAGTTATAGGAGTCCCATGGTTGTCAACGCTTCACTTGTAGGGTGTCATAATGCTCGTCCAATGGACTTGGGCCCTAGTTACGTTACCTAGACCATGATGCAAACACACTTTCCAATCACACACAATGTCCAGTGTTGCATCTTCATTTTGTTAGGTACACTAAATCATTCATGCATCGAAGTGAACTAGGCTTGTTAATCAAGGGCAAATTGAGACTTCATATGAGGCTTCTCTTCCAAATTTGGGGCTTTGATCACGTAATAGTGTTACCTTCCTAGGTAGGAGTGGTTAATAAATGACCCCATTAGGTGTTTCCAACCCCTAAGGGGAAAGACATGTCCCTGGTACATCCTTCAATCAATAGGTGGCATGTGAAAAATGATGGAATAGAATGAGGATGAAGGGGTCTCAAGGCCACATGCCACATGGGTACAAGGATAACAATAATGAGGAAGTCCACATATTGGATGTACAGATGTGAGGAGGGAGCAATTGGAGCAATTATCCTTTCATGAGTTACCCCAACCTTTGTTTTTCGACCCCTATTTTACCTTTTTCTTTTTCTTGATTTTTTCTTTGTATTACTGCTTAAAGGTCCATGAAATGAGAGCATGTTGTGAATTATGCGTAGCAGTTATTACCCCCTTAAAGGTGGGGCAATTCATTTCCAACCAAGGGTTGGGATGTGCATTGGTTCCTTTTATGATGTGCATGGGTTCCCACTCAATGGCCTTAGGAACCAGGGTGATGGCCATAATGATAAGGGGTAGAGTTCATGCGTGGATTTTTCCCACTTGCTATTATTATTGTCCTGACCATCTTTTGTATTTTATGATTTTCATTTTTTTCTTGCTTGTGGGCATGATATGATTTTAACTTTCTTTTAGCTGCATCAACCTCTGGGGCAATGCTTGCAGGCTCGACCTAGATATGGAGACAAGGGGAAGGGGTGTGCCAGTGCCTTGTGGACCCAAAAAAAGGAAATAGTGAATAGGGCTCGTAATGTGTGGAGGGAAGTGATAAATATGGTATGGGAAAAAGGAACCACGCTACCAAAATTGGGGTTTTCCAACTGGTGCCCTTCCTAAAGAAATAGGCCAATAGAAGAGGTCCCATGGGACTAGGATTGAAGATTAACCCCCCCCATTTAAGGTGAGGGAACAAAACCACAATCAAAGACCTTCCTTCTTCCAAGTCACCCAATTGCCAAAATGCCCAAATGAAAAACAAGCAAAAGCACCTGATTGCACAATGAAAAACATAACTTTTGGGTTGGATTTCCCACCTTCTAACATGTGCTCTTGA
This sequence comes from Pinus taeda, assembly GCA_000404065.3. NCBI lineage: Eukaryota > Viridiplantae > Streptophyta > Pinopsida > Pinales > Pinaceae > Pinus > Pinus taeda. The sequence continues at coordinate 19,857 of APFE030224052.1, read as the reverse complement.
AAAATGGGCAAGGAAACACACAACTAAAGCAGGTGGTGGAGTTAAAGTGGCACATCGCATTGGCTACAAAGTGGTTGTTGGTTGCTGGCTGGAAGAAGATGAATAGGAAAAAATTCTCCTAGTAGTACCCACTTTTGGTGGGTAACAAAGCCACCTTTGTGCTTTCACTTTGTATCTCATATTATTGTACTTGAAGGACCCTTTGACCTATTTATGATAATTTTTTCGACATCAGTAAACTTATTATATCTTTTCTTATTTGCTAGCAACAATTTTTATTTCTTTTAAACCTATCTTGTGTTCTATTTATTGTAGTCTCTCCATAAATGTCTTATTTCATGATAATTGGCACACCTAAATGAAATGTTCCAATTATGAAGGTTTTGAGTAAAGTTCCATTGGATGATGACATTTTCACCCATACAGGATGCACATACATTGAGTAAACTTCCATGGGATGATGACATTTTCACCCATATAGGATGCACATACGTTGTTTTCTTTCGAGGACCAAACTTTGATTTCCACCTCTTAAGTTCGAGTAAGGATAGTTCCTAATACCGCCTTTTGCTTCAGAATTTTTTTGCACATTCCCTAGAATGAAACTCAAATGCAAACCAAATTTGAATGAGAAAATTAAACATTGTAGTATACACTAATATTTTGTTCCAAGTTCTTTCTATCGATGCATGTAATGTTCCTTTCAAAACTTGTTTCCCCATGAATTGCCCTTTTAGGGACTTTTCCATTTAGGAAGTGATTTTTTCCATTCCTAGGTCCTCCCCTAATACTAGTCTCACCTTTTCCTTTTCGGCTTTGATGCATTTCTTCTTACGTTCAAAAAACCTAATTTTTCCCGATTTTCCTTTTTCTTGTTCTCTTCCTCTGCCCCACTTGATAACAGGGCCAAAACTCATGTTTTGAAACTTCAACCGAACAAAGGACTTTTTGGAATGTTCCCTTCCCCCCCTCTGCTAATGGTAGTAATGAGATCCATTCCTCAAACCTGCTAGCATTGATGTTTTCCTTGACATTTTGTCCTTTTACTTCTGCGGACTTAAAGGAGAGAATCTCTTGCCATTCTTCGATATATTTTGATGTATTCCTCCCCTTCTGTGGTAATTAGTGGATGGATCCTGTTGCCCTAAAATCTAGCTGGTCTTGTGAGGGTAGCTCACAGGACATGAACTAGACTAAGCAACAACAATTGAGGTGTGACTGACTGTCACCACTACCTCTTGCTCTTTATTGGGCATCCTCCACAAGGGAGGCTTCCTTATATTAGGTGACCTAAAGATATGTTTAGTCCAAGGAGAAAAGGTGACGAGATATGCTAAGGAAGGATGCCCTACTTAGGAACAAGGCTCAACTAACACAATTAGGGCAATGCACATCCTTCAGAAGGCCTAGTTAGGGCACAATGTGACCTAGGGTTAGTGAATAAACAAGGTTAACAACACTATCTAGGATCACAAGTCCAAGAAAAGGCTTACAATAAGTGGATACTCTCAATTTATGGAAAAGGAAGCCTTCAATAAGCCTCAAGTTGAAGCTTAGGGCAAACTAAGGTTTTTCGGATTTCAGTGAGTCAGTTTTGGTGCTCTAACAAAGAGGATCAAGTTCGGATATGATAGCAGTAAGTCTCGGTATCAATACAAGAAATGCGGATCATCTCTAATTGAAGTTCATATATCACTATACAGGTTTCAGTGCAAGTATAATGAGAAGGATTTGCCGTCACAACAGTGAAGGCTTGCTCTTTGGACAATTTCGGTGGCACCACAGTGAATAGTTCAGATTACAAAGAAGATGCTTTTGTATCACAGTGAGAAGCTCAGAGAGGATGTTTAGATGTCACTATAGTAAGTAGTTTGGTGTAATCTCAGAGAGGATGCTTTAGGAGCTTGGATTAGGAATAGGGATGAACTTGGTGCTACCACAATGATGATGACTTGGTGCTCTCACAGTGACAAGGATAACTTGATGGAGGATGTCTTAGTTCTAGATTGGAAGAGTATTGGTCATCTCATCTTGAATGATGAATCTAATGAAGGAAGAATTTGTGACTGGTTTTTCCCCTCAAGGGGGTGTTTTGCCTTGGTAGCGTGCCTATATCTTGTGTTCTTCTATTTGTTGCTTGGCATTAATCTTGATGATAAGAAAAGATAATTAAGAGATCCAATACTGTTAATTTTTGGTATGTTCTATGCTTATGCTTAAGAGCAATTTACTTCAATTTCTTTATTAGCCCAATATCAATATCCAATTTAGAAATCACATCAACAGAATAGTAAAATGCAGATATAACATAAACATAAACAGTAGAAGACAAGCCAAGACAAGAGGACACAAGATGTGGCACCAACGAGGAACAAACCCCAATGTGGGGAAACCCTTGATCAATTCTTCCTTAATTCTTCAATAGTTCAACAGAGAGAGAGTACAAATTACAAATCTGATAATCTATGATAGCAGCAGAAAAACCCTAACCAGAAAAGTCAACATTGGTCAAATAGGGCAGAATTCTTCCTCTAAACAACTTGGTCAATCCCAGTCAACTTCAGCCCTTAACAACAAACCCAAACAATCCAAAATAGTCCGCAAAATTCAATCAAAGTCTGGTCAATTGAAGTCAAACTGCAGCCAGCAACTAGGGCTGTCAACGCTGGTCAAACCAGAGGTCAGATCACCTCGGTTTTAGTGCCCAGATCTGCGGCTAGCCAAGGAGAAGCTGCCTCACCCAATTTGTAGTCAAAACAGGTCAACGCAGCCAAACAATCTCCCTGCAGCTCAGTCAACGCTGGTCAATGTATGTTAGACTTTAAGCTTCTGTGTTAGTTTTTTGGAGTAGCATGATCCAGATTATCCACAGTATTATGTTTCTTATGTCAACGTTTCGAACCCCAAAGGGGGTCCATCCTCAGGACCAAATTTGATAGAATATGAATGACAATTATTTTGAGAGAAGAAACTTCCGACTAGAGTATATATAAATTGCAGGTTGGCAGTTCTTCTTTCAATCTTTATCCTGTAGTCAACTCCTTCCTTCGCACGTGTGAGAGATGGCTGCCCTAATCTGCGCACCCAATCAAGTGAGGAGAGAGAGATGAGTGAAATTGAGATGATGAAATGATGACTTGAGGTCTCCTCCTTTTATATGCAACGTTGTGGATGAATTGGGGGTAAAACTGCCTATTTTGCTTGGTGGCCGACCTGACAATTTGTCAATAATATAAATAAATTCATATCTTCATTTTTACATGTCGGAATCGAATGATCTTTAGATCAATCCTACACCTCTCAGAGAGAGGAATCCAAGAAAAGTGTCAGCTACCATAAATAAGATAACCCATGTGGAGTTTGGCCCTAGTTGCCAATTTTAACACTCCCTCTCAACTAGGGAGAACTCCATCTACTAATCTATCTGCCAGTCGGTACTATCTCTGCCTTCAATGCACTGCTCTGCACTACTCTGATCTGCAAAACTATGAAGAAGAAGAAATGGTCGAGAATGTATCATACCATTCTTTATTGACCCGAAGTCAGTCCCAGAAAGAGAGTTTCTCATACCACTCTTACTGATCGAAAGTCAGTTCCAAAAGAGAGTGTGTCATACCACTCTTACTAACCCGTAGTCAATTCCAAAAGAGAGTGTGTCATACCACTCTTACTGACCCGAAGTCAGTTCCAATTGATCCCAGATCAATATCGGTCATCCTAGCATAGGGAGTACGGTAGTACATGATGCGTCCATCGGTAGTACTATGATCCCTATCTTCATTTCCCTACTCATTGGCCAAATGAGAGGTACTTCCCGTGAGTCCTATACTGCATGGGTAGGATATCTCAGCAGGAGAAAGATGAACCACTCATCCTGCCTACATGTCGCGGCGGGATATCACAAGGGAAGGCTAAACCACTCACCATGTACACAACAAACCACTAGGGGAAGGCTGAGCCACTCACCCTATAGTTGCTTGTGGCTCCAAGAAGTAGCCCAAGCCCCCCAAAGCTCCCAGAGCTCAATGCCCATATCATACATGACCCTCAGAAGAGGATCTCTCCACGACTCCAAGTCGTTCTCGGAATGCTAAGAACTTGACATTCCCTAGGGTCTTTGTCAGAATGTCGGCGACCTGCTCATTAGTCCCAATGTGATGGAGCCTTATTGCTTCTCGTTGTACTATATCCCAGATAAAATGGTACCTGATATCTATGTGCTTGGAGCAATCATGAAATATGGGATTCTCTGATAATCGGATCCCACTCTGGTTGTCACAGAGGATCACAGTGGTATCCAGCACATGTTCAAACAACTCACTGAAGAGTTTCCTCAACTAGACAGCTTCATAGGAGGCCATACTCGTAGCTATGTATTCGGCCTCAGCGGTGCTCAAGGCAACTGACTTATCCTTCTTGCTCATCCAGGATATCGAAACAGAAACTAAAGAAAAGCAACACCCAGAAGTGCTCTTGCGATCCACCACACTCCCAGCTCAATCAACATCAGAATAACCATGTAGCCGCACATCTCCAGCAATGTATCTCAGCCCGTGAGTGATTGTGCCCCGAAGATATCTCAAAAGATTCTTGGCACCAATCTAATGTATATGGTGAGGCTCAACCATATATTGGCTCAACGTATTAACTGCAAAACATATGTTCGGATGCAAGTTCACCAAGAACATCAATGCTCCTGTGAGTTGACAATACTCAGAAGCATTTCCCAATTTAGGTCTGACAACACTACCACATAACTTCTTGAAGTTAAGCTCCATCGGGGTAGTCATAGCCTTGCAGTCCACCATCCCAAATCTTTTCAATAGCTTCACAACATATTTTCCTTGAGATAGGAAAATTTCTCCTAGCTCTTGCTAGACCTCCAACCCTAGGAAGTAGTGCATTAGTCCTAGGTCCTTCATCTAAAATTCTGAAGCCAACTCCCTCTTACATTTATGAATGAGAGGGTCTGCATCTGTCAGAAAGAGGTCGTCCACATAAAGTACCAATATGAGAGGTTTATCATTTTCAACCTTAAAGTAAAGGTTCGGATCGAATTCACTTCTAGTGAATCTCAGCTTCATCAGATAGCTATCAATCCTCTCATACCAAGCTCGAGGTGCTTGCTTCAAGCCATAGAGAGATTTCTTCAACCTGCATACATGAGATTATCGGTCATGAACCTCAAACCCCTCGCGTTGTTCCACATAGACTTCCTCTTTTTAATCAAACCATGCAAGAAAACGGTCTTGACATCCATCTGATGTAGGCTCCATCCTTGCGAGGCAACAAGGGCTATGATCGAGTGTATGGTGGTGTATCGGGCAATAGGTGCAAATACCTCATCGTAATCTACACCTTCCTTTTGAGACAAGCCTCGAGCAACAAAGCGAGCCTTGAACTTTTCAGCACTTCCATCAACTCCATGCTTGATTTTGTAGAGCCACTTAGAGGTGATAACCGATTTGTCCTGGGGTCTAGGAACCACATTCCAGACATCATTCTTCATAATAGACTCGTATTCTTCATTCATAGCATCCCTTCCATACTTGTTGCTTCACGACTTCTTCAAATGATGAAGGCTCATTTTGAATGATAGTGCTCATAACAGTCAGGTATCCTTGATACTTGTTCGGCTTCTTGCTCTCACAGAAAGTCCCCCTTGGTGCAATATGTCTTTTGGCATCTTCGAGAGTCTTCCTAAGCCATGAAGGTCTCCTCTTGGAGGAGGAGGGCTCTTGGGGAGGAGGATCAATAGGATCCATAGGTTCATCAACATTCGACATCGTCTCGTCCTCTTTTTCACCCTGTTTTCTGGTGTCAGCTTCTTTGTCCTTCCTTGGGATAGGAAGGTTGTTGATCTTGCTGAGGGCCATACCTTCGTCAAAGGTGACATCATGACTTATCTCAACTTCCCTTTGACCAGCCACACAAATTCTATAGCCCTTAGAATTTTCACTATAGCCCACAAAGATTCCTTTCTTCCATGATGCAACCAATTTGCTTCTTTTCTCTTTTGGCACATGAAAATATATGAGACTTCAAAAATTCTAAAATGAGAGACATCGAGTTTCTTACTAGTGAACGTTTCATCGGGAGTCTTGGAGTCCAATGCTTGATGAGGGCATCGGTTTTGAACATACACGACGATATTTGCAGCTTCCGCCCATAGGAACTTCGGAAGAGCTTGATCATGAAGCATGGCACAAACAACTTCTATAATAGTATGATTCTTCCTTTCAGCCACACCATTCTGCTCGGGGGTGTATGGTGTTATAGTCTCCCTCTTAATACCAACTACTCTCCAATAATCATGGAATTCATTTGATTCATACTCAGTCCCATTATCAGTCCTCAATATTTTGATTCTATTCTCGGATTGATTTTCAATCATGGCTTTGAAGTGACAGAACCAGGTGAACACTTCATCATTATTTTTCAAGAGTTAGATCCAAGTATTGCATGAATAATCATCTGTAAAGGTGAGATAATATAAGTATCCTCCTAAAGAGTTTACGGGCATCATACCAAATATGTCAGAGTGGATCAACCACAATATATCTGTGGTTTTGCTATTACTTGAGGGGAATGGTCCACTTGTAAGTTTTCCTTCGACACATCTCGGACATACACCTTCATGCTCTACTTTGAACTCGAGCATACTTGTCACCATCTGTCTCACATTAGGTAGAGCCTTATAATGAATATAGGCAAACCTCCGGTGACATATTTCAGATTGTAGAGATGTGTCGCAAGACATGGTTCTCAATGGACTTCGTCCAACTTGATACAAAGTGTCAACCTTGAACCCAAGAGTAAAAGTATCCTTAAAATTCCTTTTCCAAACATGTACCTTTCCATCAATGAATGCCACCTTGTATCCTTTGTCTTCCATTGCCGAAATGGACACTAGGTTCTTCTTGAGATCAGGTACATATAGAACTTCTTGTAAATGAATCATGTTACCTTCATTCAATTAAAGGGTAACATTTCCTACTCCCTTGACGAGATAGGTGGCATTGTCTCCAAGAATAGTCTCCAAGTTTATCTCCTTTTCCATCAGATTAGAGAGAGCTTCCTTGTATTCGGTGAAGTGCCTTGAGGCACCACTATCAATTAGCCAATTCCCCAAAGAGTCGGGAGGAGAGGTACTGGAGAGGGCCGATATAAGATAGTACTCCTTTTGCTTATTGTTAACAACATTTGATTCTTCATACCTGGAGTTCCTTGCTTTCTTGGAGGGTTGACCATTTCCTTGATGTCCCGCATTCCTTTTTCCTCTTCCATTGAACCTGCCATTCCTTTGATTGTTGTTGTTGAAGTTGTCACTAAAATGATTGTGATCATCATCATGTGATGTGTCCCTTCTATTTGGACACTCCCTTGTAGAGTGGCCAAACTTATTGCAAACAAAGCACCTGCCCTCCCTTCCACCCTTAGATCTAGGCTTTCCATTGAAATGACCTTTAGACCTTGCATTATTTCTCCTTTTGGCATGAGCAGATAAAGTAGTGGGGTTGCCTCTATTAGAAGATATTTCTTGCTCCACCATTCTTGTTTCTTCTTGAATGCATCTCGACATTAATTCTTCAAACCCTGGAATTCGATCATTATTGAGAACAGTGGTTCTAAATGTATACCACTCGGGTGGGAGTCCTCCAAGGGTAGTGATAGTAAGTTCCCTATCAGGAATGACCTCTCCAATCGAAAGTAGATCATTCTTGATCTCAGTGATCCTTAAGAAGTGGGATTGAATATCATTATCCTTATCTTCTTAATATGTTAAATTGGCAACTAGGGCCAAACTCCATGTGGGTCATCTTATTTATGGCAACTGATATCTTTCTTCGATCCCTCTCATCGAGAGGTATAGGATTGATCCAAAGATCACCCGATTCCGATAAGTAATGGAGTTATGAATTTATTTGTGTTATGGGACAATTCGTTAAGGTTGGCCAACAACCAAATAAACCCCACATGTGCGCAACGTTTTAGTATAAATGGAGATGACTTGAGAGTCATTTCACACAAACCTCTCTCTTGATTTCTCTCCACCCGCTTTTGGTTTTAGTGGAAGAGAAATCTAAGAGGAGGATGCCCCAGCCGCAGTGTGCCCTAACCAAGAAGCCCTAACGTAGTCAAGTGAGAAGCCCTAACACTATCAAGGAGGAAGCCCTAATGCTGGTATCTATGCAGTCTAGAAGGTAGTCGAGTTTGTGGAGATATTCTCACTGTGTTGGGTGCGATTTTAGAGAAGAAGAGGTGCAACTCTTAGCCACATTATAGGAGGTAAGAAGGATGGCTTGAGGGCAGTTATGTGACACGTTGGAGCAGTCTCACCTTGAAAATTAGGCTGCAGACTATAGGTAAGTTTAATGACTATTTGTGCATGGTTTTGGGGTGTATATTTAGATGGCCGAGAGGCCTAGAAAGGCCCTCCTAACCAGGCCACAGTCATCTCAAAGGGACAATGCAGGGAAGCATAAGGAGCAGCGTGGAGGGTTGTGGTAGGAACAATTGTTGTAGGTGGCAACGGATCTGTGAAGGGCTGATATGCATCCTAAGGAAGCAAAGTAGCTATGATAGAAGCTTGCCAAGGTAGGCTGCAGTCCTCAAGGGACTTGTTTGATGACTGTTAGGTGGAGTTAGGGTTGCCTAGTGCCCTAACCAGATCACTCATGAACAATAAGGTATGGCAATGTTATTGGACAGCAACAAGGTACTGCAAACTCATTGGACAACAAAGTACAGTGTGCTAGTAAATGGGACAACGAAGGAATGCAGCAGCAAAGTGGGACAACAACTATGACATGGCAGCAAAGTGGGACAACAACTATGACATGGCAGCAAAGTGGGACAACAACTGTGAGATGGCAACAAAGGCACATGGGACAACAACAAGCATGGACAACATGGAAAGCATGGTGCAACATGGCAAGCATGGACAACATGGCAGCAAAGTGGGACAACAACTGTGACATGGTAGCAAAGGCAAATGGGACAACAGCAAGCATGGACAACATGGCAAGCATGGTGCAGCATGGAAAGCATGGAAACATGGCAAGCATGGATAGCAGTGGCAAGCATGGTGTTGCAAGCACATGAGACTTGCTGTATGACAACATGGTTCAACAATGACACATGGGACAACAGTAGGTGCAGCAATATGATGTGTGTAGCATGGTCATGAGGTCCAACATTATGATGATGGGTGCAACATGGTGCAACACGGTGAGGTGCAGCATGATGACGAGATGCAACACAATGATAGCTGAAGGAGTCACCTTGGAGAATTAGTTGAAGCAACATGTCTTCAACTGATCTCGTATATCATCTTCTTAGAGATGATCTATGCTCTTATCTAGATAAGTCAAAGTGTTGACTTATGTTGTAAATGTACTCTCTCTCTCTCTCTCCGCTGAACTATTGAAGAACATATAAGAAGAATTAATCAAGGGTTTCCCCACATTGGGGTTTGTCCTTGGCTAACGCCACATCTTGTGTACTCTTGTCTTGGCTTGTCTTCTGCGATTTATGTTTATGTTCTATCTGCAGTTCACTTTAATGCTAATGTGATTGCTAATCTGGAAAAGATATTGAGCTAACTGTGAAAATTGAAATAAATTGCTCTAAGCATAGAATATACCTAAAATTAACATAATATCCTTCAACTTTGAGAAATAAAATTTGATTTGCATCACTAACCTTGAACATGCTGACCAACCTGTCATAGATCTCCTTGGAGGTGTTCAAATCGGAGATGTAGGACACCAGACGCTTGTCAATGGAATCTTTGATAATCTTCTTCGCTTTGACTTCAGCCTTATTGTACTCGGATTTTGTAGCAGTCGGTGCATTTGAAGGAGGCTTAGGGATTTTCTCCTTCACATAATCCAACACTTCATGTTCTTCCAATGTCAGATCAAGAGACTTCTTCCATCCATGATAGTCAAACTTTTCATAGAGCTTGTCTTCAGCTGGGAAGTGAGATGAGGAACCCATTGAGCCTTTTGTCCTTGTCCAACTGTCTTCGATGTTGCTCTTTCACTCTTGCTTGGGCTTTGTCTTCATTTCAGCTCTGATACCATGCTAATTTTTGGTATGTTCTGTGCTTAAGATCAATTTACTTCAATTTCTTTACTAGCCCAATATCAATATTCAGTTTAGCAATCACATCAGCATGATAATAAAATGCAGATAGAACATAAACATAAATAGTAGATGACGAGGACACAAGATGTGGCACCAGCCAGGGACAAACCCCAATGTGGGGAAACCCTTGATCAATTCTTCTTATATTCTTCAATAGTTCAACAGAGAGAGATAGTACAAATTACAAATCTGATAATTTATGATAGCAGGAGAAAAGCCCTAACCATAAAAGTCAACGCTGGTCAAATAGGGCAGAATTCTTCCTCCAAACAACTCAATCAAACCCAGTCAACTTCGGCCTTCAACAACAAACCCAAACAGTCCAAAACAGTTCGAAAAATTCAGTCAAAGTCTGGTCAACTAAAGTCAAACTGCAACCAACAAATAGGGTAGTCAACGCTGGTCAAACTAGAGGTCAGATCACCTTGGTTTTAGTGCTTAGATCTGCAGCCAACTAAGGAGAATCCGCCTCACCTAATCCGTAGTCAAAACAGGTCAACGCAGCCAAACAGTCTCCTTGCAGCTCTGTCAACGTTGGTCAACGCAATCAAGTCGTCCTTCCTTTGCACGTGTGAGAGATGGCTGCCCTAATCTGCGTACCCAATCAAGTGAGGAGAGAGAGATGAGTGAAGTTGATATGATGAAATAATGACTTAGGTCTCCTCCTTTTATATGCAACGTTGAAGATGAAATGGGGGTAAAATCCCCTGTTTTACGTATTGGCCAACCTTGACAATTTGTCAATAATATAAATAAATCCATATCTTCATTTTTACATGTCGGAATCAGATGATCTTTGGATCAATCCTACACCTTTCAGAGAGAGGAATTTAAGAAAACCCATGTGGAGTTTGGCCCTAGTTGCCAATTTTAACAAATATTAATAATGAAAACATCACAAGTTAATGTCATTAATAAGGGAAATCTTTTTAACTGCCACTTGTATGGATTTTCCAACAAAATCCACCTCAATATCTCTCGTGGGCTCCCAAGTGCCAGTTGGGTTGCCATCAAGTGGTGTCCATGGGTCTCTAATTATCAAATAAGGCCTCCTCCTCTCTAGCATTAGGGCTTCCTCTAGTGAAACAATCCGTCCCTTTTCTCTCAAAGGGAGGCCATCCTCATCTAGGCTATGAAGTAGTTCCTATCCATTAGGTTGTGTCAAGGTCAAACTAGGGGCATACTAGGTCATCATAAAGAATCGTCAATACTAGGTCAAATTTGACCAACGTCCTAGGTCTTAGAGGTACTCTGGGACATGCATCATCTACTCACGCTATCAGGAGGCTCTAGTATTTCAACGCCGCACCTACTTAGGCCATGTCAATGTTATCAGAACCGAACAAGTGATCAAACTGAAAACCTTGTGGATCAGGAATCGGTCGGAACCGATAAAAACCAGTTTACCAAAAACACTTAAAATATTCATATTTTAAATAAAAACATGTATATTCATGTGCATCCATATGAATCCAAACCATTTATACACAAATATGCAAAAGTTCTCATTTACATAGCATGTAAGGGTGCACATAACCAAAATAGCATCGAGTGCAATCCATCTCTGAACCGAAAATACATCATTAAATAGGATCTAGATGGCCTCTGGCATCCAAAAAAAAAATCATGCTACAACAAATGCCTACATATCATCAAAATCATTGCCTCTATTGGGGTCTTCGTCATCAATATAACCATTTAGGCAATGTCACATGGTTCAGGGTCGAGTTCGGTTCGACAATAATTAGGTTCAGTTTGAGTTCGAATTTTTTGATGAGGTTTGCCATTAGGTTCGTCTATACACACGCACACACACATATTAATTTAAAATGAATTATAGGATAAAATAGTAAGAAATCAACATCAGTAAACATAAAAAATGCTATCACGGACATGGAAACTGCAGGGATAAATTACAAGCTTGAGTTGTGACATGAAGTTATGAGTTTTAATTTATGGACTTGGTCAATGGCTATGAGGCTCGACGAGGTTTGTCGAATCTCAATTTTTTTTTTTTAAGGTTCGCCAAAATTCGAACCTCAAGGTTAAAGTTTGATGAACCTTGTGACATAGCATTTAGGGATTAAAATAAGATAGAAGAAAACATAGCATGTCATGTCAAGATTTTGTTTGAGTGATGGGTACATTTTTAGTAGAGTCATGATAAAGGAGTTTGACAACCAATGGCACTAACATCAAAGTACATAGAGGGCTTGGTTCTCTTTATTAAACAATAGTTCCATACCCTTGTACATTACAAAATCTAATTGAAACGTTGCAATTCCCCCAATCTTGAAATCTTGAAAAACTGTTAAGTCTATTGGATTTTGAGTGAAATCTAAAATTCTACTTTCTCCATATGAAATCTAATGAGGTTGGAACCACTCTATTTCATGGTAATGTTAAAAATTTAAGTAAAAAGATGAAAATGAAAGATAAAGGAGAATGTCACTTTTACTTTAAGAATTTAACATTACCATGAATTGCATAACAATACTAGGACCATAGGCTTGAACATTAGGCTAGTCTAGGGGAGAATTAGAAGTGGGCCAAACAACTGTAAAAATAAAAAAATAAAAAAGACAATTTTTTTTATGTTGGTATGCATAGGTACATGGAAGGCTTGAATATTAGGCTAGTCTAGGGGAGAATTAGAAGTGGGCCAAACAACTAAAAAATAAAAAAAATAAAAAAGACATTTTTTTATGCTGGCCTGCATAGGTACATGGAACCGGTTCCGAACTGGCTGGTTCGGTACCAAACATGCCTATTCCGGTTCAGACCGGTTTTGGACCAAAAATGGTCGGTTCCAGCTTTCCGGTTTGGTTCTGATAACACTGGGCCATGTACTTCTTTGAAGGGCTTCGGTACTTTTGTAGCAGGTGCTCAAAGCCTAAGATGTAGTGACCCACCTGACAAAGACAACATGGATTCTAGTGAAAGCAACCATCCATCAGAGACTAAGATCAATAATATTTAGGGCATGTTTGGGGCATGTCAATACTTCAAACAAACATCCCCTTCCAAAAGCAAGAGCAAGTTCTCGCAAAGGTGTTTTCTCCCTTGGTAGGGTAGCTAATGGTCAACCCTATTAAGTTCTTCCAGTGCCTAAGGGGAAGTAACATTTCCCTTCGCCCTTCAATTGATAAGTGTTATTGTATAAGAATGTGGTAATGGATGGGAGAAGACTTCATGGTCAAGTGCCATGGTTAAAGCGATCAACTGATGTAGGTGTCCACATCCTGACTGTATAGATGTGAGGAGGGAGCATTTGTGGATGCATGAGTTACCATCTAGACCTAATTTTATGTTCCTTTTACTTCTTAATTGTTCCTTTTATTACCGCTTATAGCTCAAGGGTTAGAGCTCGCTTTTTATGATGTAGCAGTTTTATCACCCCTTAAGATAAGTCATTTCATTGTTCATTGAGGTTGGGACATGTTGTTGATTTTTGTGTAGCATTAGAAGGTATTCTTGAATGCCAAGAAGCCTAGAAAAATTATGGAAATTAAAATAACAATTTTATTTTTGGGCCTCATGTAGGTCCCAAGCTGTCAAGTCGGCCCCACCATGATAGGGTGTGACTCTTGGTCAAAAGTCACCCATTGACCAAGTATAAATACACAAGTTGATTTCCTCATTTGGACCAATTCATATTATTATCATTCTCTTTTCTATTCTTATCCACACGTCCGCAGTCAAGAGGAAGATTTGAAGTTTGACCAAGTTATAGAAGCTGCCATTTGATTGAGTTTTGACCTTCTCTGTTTGACCGAGAACAAGGCTAGCTTTGACCACAAAAACAAGTTTACTTTGATCATTGAAACATGTCAAGTTTGACCAAAGAGAAGGATGGTTTGATCATAGAGTTGACTCTAGGTTTGACCACAAAAGTCAACCATAGGTCTGAGTTGATCACAAGGGTCAGCCACAGGTCCGAAGTTGATCTTATGAGATAAGTTGACCACGTCGGAATTTGACCAAAATTGTCTGTTTTGGAGATTTGAATAGTATTAACTAAGTTGGAATTTTGACCAGGTTTGATTGGTATCTTGGACTTGGATTTTGGCACAGAGTTCTAGAATATTCTTGGAATTGTAAATATTGTTGAAGAACAATTTCTCATAAGGAGAAAAGTCGTTGGGTTTTTTCCAAGGTTGGGTTTTCCCATGGTAAATTTGTTGTGTCTATTGTGCATGGATGTGTCTTTTTTATTCTACTATTTTCACTAAATCACTGTTGAATTTTTTTGTGTATAATTGCTCAATGATATGTGGCATAAGACAAATTGATTGGAAATCATTAGTAAGTAATTATCAGATTAGAAGATCAGTTCTACTGTGTACTATTGTAGAAAATTCAACACATGCAAGCGTCCTTTTTTGATATAATGGAGCATCATGTGCTCAGGAATTGGGTGATGGCCATATGAGGTAGGTATAGCTTTTGCCCACGTGCTAATCTTTATGTTCTGGCCATGTTTTACATTTTGATTTTTTTTTTTTTTTCATTGTGGCCATGATATGCTTTTTCTTTTCTTTTAGTTGCATCAACCTTTCAGGGAAAAGTTTTTGGGCCCTACTCAAAGTATGTGGACATATGAGTGCCAAATCCCCAAGAATCGATGACAAGTTGTACCCAAAGAGTGGAGGTGAGATATGGGGCTTGTAATGTGGGATGAAAAGTGTTAAGTATGGTATACGGAGAATGGAACACGTGATCTCAATCATGGCTTCCCAAGTGGTGCCACTCTTGTAACCTGAAGGGCCTTACGGGAGGTCCCACTGGACTAGGGTCAATAATTTAACCCCCTAGTAAGGTGAGAGAAAAAATATACAGTCAAGGTTTTTCAATCTTCCAAATCACCCCGTCATTGATATTAAATGCCCAAAAAAAAACAAGTGTAACCACCTGATTGCAAAATGATCAAAGTACTTTTTGAAAAGAAACCCACCTTCCTCTAAGTTTCAATGTTAGATGGTGAGAGCCACATGGATGATGCAAATGGTGGAGGCACATGGCATATCATTCTCTACTAGTGATTGTCTGCGGGCTACTGACTATCTAGATGTTTGACTAGATGTCAAATGTAGGAGAAAAATTTCTTTCTATGGCATTACCCATTTTGGTGTGTAATCGACCCAGAGGATACTCAATCTTTCAGGGAAAAGTTTCTGGGGCCCTACTCAAAGTATGTGGAGATATGAGTGTGAAATCCCCAAGAATCGATGACAAGTTGTACTTGAAGAATGGAGGTGAGATATGGGGCTTGTAATGTGGGATGAAAAGTGTTAAGTATGGTATATGGAGAATGGAACACGCGATCTCAATCATGGCTTCCCAAGTGGTGCCACTCCTGTAACCCCAAGGGCCTTACGGGAGATCCCAGTGGACTAGGGTCAATGATTAAACCCCCTAGTAAGGTGAGAAAAAAAAAATATAGTCAAGGTTTGTCAATCTTCTAGATCACCCCGTCATTCATATTAAATACCCAAAAAAACAAGTGTAACCACCTTATTGCAAAATGATCAAAGTACTTTTTAAAAAGAAACCCACCTTCCTCTAAGTTTCAATGTTAGATGGTGAGAGCCACATGGATGATGCAAATGGCGGAGGCACATGGCATATCATTCTCTACTGGTGATTGTCTCGGGGCTGCTGGCTATCTAAATGTTTGACTAGATGTCAAATGTAGGAGAAAACTTTCTTTCTATGGAGTTACCCATTTTGGTGTGTAATCGACCTAGAGAATACTCAAACTCAAAAATTATTTCTTTCTAAGGTTTTGGATTTGTTTTGAAGCTCTCCTTCACATTTTCTTCCCTTGCTAAAGGCCTTAAATCCTTTCCAACTTTCTAAAACTCTATCCCTAGTGTTGAAGATGGACTTGAGGAATACATTTTTCCCCTCCTTTAAATAGTCCACTAGTTCTTCCTCCATTGCATGCTCCCATTTTTTTGGTAATATTATAGAGTATGTTAATATTTTTCATGAGATTTTTGATGTCTTTTAAAGATTTCTCGTAAGATTTTATGTTTTTGCTTTTGTTGAATTTAGTGGATGGCGATATTAATGTAGACCCAAATATTACTTTGAGGCGACAACATTTGTGGATCAGTAGTTTCTATATGATCTTTGTGTGATCAAAGAAACCTCTAAAATATCTTTGTGAGAGAGATCATAGTAAAACATAGAGGTAGAAAGAGTGCACATTCTATTTCTAGGTTAGTTGTGGAAGCCTTCTTATTTCAAATCAATGGCTCTCCTCCCCCTTATCTCGCTGGGTTTATTATTTTGGATGTTGCATATGATGTATTTATTTTTGCATAAGATTATTTACTAAGATTTTTTTGTTTTTTGTTTGTTTGTTTGTTTTTTTTTTTGTTTAAGATTTCTTGTAGGATAATTTGGTATTTGTTTCATATTTGTTGTAAGATACTTGTTTATTTAATATTTCTCTTCAGATTTATATTCTCTTTTTATACTTTATTTTTTTCTATGTAGGGTAACTTTTGTTGGGCCATGGATGCTTTTTGAGGTTGCAGAGTAGTTTGTGTCTACCATTTATGTATGATTGTTTCTTTTTGTTAATCTATTTTTGCTATTGTTATTGTTGTTTTGTTTTTCAATTGCTATTGATGATATTTTTTTTGCATTTGTGAGCATGACCATGCTAATTTGCTTAAATTTATAGGCAATATAGTGTAGGTTATTGAAAGTGGAGAACTATTGATAAAACTCTTGAAATATCGTGTGAGAGATGTGGGGTAATGTGAGTTCCTTTTGTTTTTCAATTGCTATTGATGATATTTTTTTGCATTTGTGAGCATGACCATGCTAATTTGCTTAAATTTATATGCAATATAGTGTAGGTAATTAAAGGTGGAGAACTATCGATACAACTCTTGAAATATCGTGTGAGAGATTTGGGCTAATATGAGTTCCTTTTTGGTGTAAAACTCGTATGCTTTTCTATGAAATTGTCTTCATTTCAAATAGAAGGTTCTTATCTCTTAACTAGCTAGGGTTTGTGATTTTCATATTTGAATAAAATGTACTTGATTATACATAATATTTTTGGTCTTTGTTTAGGATCATTTGTTGTATGTTTTAGTATATATTCAATATTTCTCATGAGACTTTTAAAATATTTATCGTAAGGTTTTTAATTTTTATTGAATGTTTTATAGTTTAATTGGGTTTAGTGGGTCGAACATTAATGCAAGTACGAATGGTCCATGATAATTACTGTATGTATTTTGTTTAGCTGTAGAGATTCTTCTACACGCTTATGCTCTTGATTAGATAATTAGGTATTCAGGCAGAATATCTAATTCTCTAATTTCTCCTCCATTGCTCCATAAAAAACCTTTCAAGCCATGTTTTTCCACGATAGCTGAACACTGGCACTTTGATAAGGCTTCTGTAAGAGATGACTTTATTTGTTAACCAGTGATTGGAAACCCGAAGCAACCACCCTATACAACAACCTCTAGATCTGGCCATTGTGCTTCATAGATTGTTGTCTAGTGTCATTGAACAAGAAAAAGCATCGTAACAATTAAGGGAGCCCCCTTTGGTCGAGCGCTAACTTGAACCTAAAGATTGGTTGAGTTGGTTTCTCGATGTAGTTTCGTAGCCAAGAACTGTCTTCGAGAAACAAATGCAACACCATCAAAAAGGGAAATATATTTCTCTATAGAATTGATATTAGGAGCAACTTAAATGTCTAAGAACCCATATTGAATGAGTGTGCCAAATTAGTGAATTAAAAATGCAGATGCAAGAAATGCTTAACCATAAAAAACAAGAATCCTCTCCCAAGGATTGATGACCTGTTTGATCAAGTCAGAGGAGCTACAATATTTTCAAAAATAGACCTCAGGTCTGAATATCACAAGTTGAGGATAAGGGGAGAAGACATTCCTAAGGCAAATTTTCGCACGAGGAATGGGCATTATGAATTTACTGTCTTACCTTTCAGGCTTACAAACACCTCTGCCACATTTATGTGTTTAATGAACAACGCGTTTAGTAAGTTTCTAGACAAGTTTGTGTTAATCGTTATAGATGACATATTGATATACTACAAAACACTAGAGGAACACAAACAACACTTGGAGATAGTATTGCAAACACTGCAGGATCATCAATTGTATGTCAAATTCAATAAGTGTGACTTCTACCAATGTAAGATACAATATATTTGTCATGTCATATCTAAGGAAGGCATAGCGGTAGACTTGAAAAAAGATAAAATCTATACTCGAATGGCTAGTCCCAAGGGACGTGGGAAACATAAGATCATTTATGGGGTTAACTTGATATTATCACAAATTTGTAGAAGGGTTCTCAAGGATAACGCACCCTATAACTTATTTTCAAAATAGAGGTATCAAGTTTGAATGGACACAAAAGTGTCAAGACAATTTCGAGAAGTTAAAACACTTATTGGTAGTTGCACTTGTTTTACAAATTGTAGATCCAAATAAGGAGTTTTTCATATCTATCGATGCAAGTTTGGAAGGGTTAGGGGGAGTGTTAATGCAAGCAGGACATGTAATAGCATCTGAATCTCACAAGTTAAAGGACCATGAGAGAAACTATGCAGTTTGTTGTCGCACAGATTGTCTGGGCAGCACGACAACATTTTTTGGCGTTGTTTCCGGGAATAGAGTTTTTTTTGTCCCTGGTATTTCAACGACATTAATCCTTCTCATTTCTCATCTTCTCATTTCAGCCAACAATGACAACATTTTTTGGCGCTGCTGCCAGGGCCAGAGTTTTTCTGTCCCTTACATTTCAACGACATTTCATTTGCATTTTTCTCTCTCGTCTGGAATCTGGAATCTTTTCATTTGAGTCGGCAAGGTCAACATTTTTTGGTATCATCTCATATTTTCCGCCATTCATTAGCCTGTCAAGCGGCCAACATTCTTTGGCATCATTTGATCTTTTCATCTTTTCATCACCCTATCTTTCGTCATATCGTTTAATTGTACCTCCAACACCTACTCTTCAGTTCGTTTCTTCTTTGAGTGGCGACTCCATTTCTTTTCATTAATTTTTTCCCAGACAAGAAGCCTCCCTCATATATGTTTGTTTGTTCCTTTTTGGATCCTAGAGTTAGATTCATGTTCAAGTGGCGACTCCACTTCTTTCATCTCTTGATTTTTTTGAGCAGAGACATATAATTCCTTACAAAAAGTTGCGCTGAACATATTGGCAACTCATAATAACACATAATAACACATAATGCAATTCATGTTAAAGGAAGGGTTCACACTACCAAGAAATGAGAGTATTAAGGGGATAAGGGAATTATTGGTGGTAAGAATTACATAGATGTATAAACATAATTCTACTAATGGTAAGAATTACATAGATGTATAAACAAAACTCTCTCACACACATATATATATACACTATATACACTTTAGAAATTTAGGCATAATTACTATGACAATTATTTTTCGAAAGAGAGATGTTACAATAATCTAGGTGATGAATATAATAAATATATAGTTGAAAAAAAAGTACTTTTGGAATTTAAGCAAATTTCAAGTTATTTTTAGAAAGAGAAATATTACAATGATGTAAGTAATAAATATTATTACAATAATGTAAGTAATAAATATAATAAGCCCTTTTTTTTAATTTAATTATTAAGCCAAAATTATGAGAAATTGGATACAATGCCAATTC
>APFE030224051.1:0-14172 GCA_000404065.3 Pinus taeda | reverse complement strand
TTTTTTCTTCTCTGAAAAAAAACAGAAGACAGCTTCATCTCTTCAGCCGAGGAAGCAGCTTACAATCCTCGTGGTTTCCTTTTAATCCTTCCGATCTTGCCGAATGTTCATTACCGGGTCCTTCGTGACACATCCGGTGGCGGATTCCTGTATTTCTCCATTGATAATTTTCCATCTGGTTCTTCGGCACGGTCGTCGAACCCTTGATTGGATCATGCTTTCTTTAATCCTCTTCTTCGCGCTTCCTGATGCTGGGCGGCGTTTTAGTGTCATTAGATACATCCCTAAAATCCTAATTTAATGTAGTAGCCTCTCCGTTCACTTCCCATTCAACAAGCTAGTAAAGATATACTATCTATTTATCAAAATATAATCGAAGGAATAAAACAAAGTGAGTTAGATTTTGACACAGTGTAATTCCATGATAAATTTAAATATACAAAAGAAATCAAACTGCCAAAGGAGAAGAAAGATTTCTGCCAACATTAGCAACTTAAACTTATAGTGTAACTAGCACCATACAACATGTAAGGCCCCTCAATCGGTGGAGGTGGTGTTGGTGCTGAATCTGGATTATCTAGGTAATCTTTGTAAAGCCTGTAAAATGGAGGTGGAGGTGGGTATGTCGAAGCAGCCATGTTACCTGCAAACAAACGTCTAAGGCTATTTACCATCATATGAGAAAAAAATACTGCAAAATCATTCCTTGATGCCAGAGTCATAGGAATTCTCGCAAGAATTCCTTCCTGGATTAGTACAGGATCAACTATGCAAATTGCGATTCTAGTAACTTAAAGGCAAGCCACAGTCATATATACTCTGCCCTTTGCTAGTATTTAAAAAAAGTAATGAAATTACTCAGAGCTCGGAGAATTGTTAAATCGGGAACATATGCACAAGTATTGAAAATGTGTGATTGGTAATTATATGTATATGTATGATGAAGGTAAAAAAGAAGTATGGATCCCAGAATAATTCCAGGTTTGACAAGCAACTACCCAGTAAAAAAAGTCCACTGCTATTATTATTACATTTCAACTCAAGTAAAAATTAATATTTCTGGAAAAAATGAAGTGAATCCTTCAATGAAACTTAAATTAATGAATATAGAAATAATACAAAATTGAGCTTACAGAGATAAAAAAAAATTGATACGTTTTGGAATGCTTTGTGAAGCACTGGAGAAATGAACGAAATTCCTCATTATTTATCCATAATTGTAAAACTTTAAATTCACATAAAATGAAAATAGACATACAATTTTGGAAAATGAGCCATCGATTTTGGTTTTGGTACAGATTAGATCAGGCCCTTTCCTCACCTATCCCCCATAGTTCTTATAACCTAACTCTGCAACCATGACTGTCTCCGAAATTCCAGTAATACAGTTAGTTTTTAGTAATACAGATCAATAAAAGTTGAACGCTGTTTTTGGTACATATCAGAACAGGCCCTTTCCTCACCTATCCCCCATTGTTCTTACAATCTAACTCTGCAACTGATTGTCTCTGCAATTCCAGTAATACAGTTAATAAAAGCTGAACATTGTTATAGTTTTTATACTTTGGAGTAAATGAGTAAGTAGACAGTTGAACCTTTTGAACAGTTTTCAGTTTATATTTTCCTGGCTATTCACTGTTTCACCTTGATATATTTTGGGGAAATCTGAAGTTTTGGACCATCATAAAAGAACATATGAAATTAAAAATTGAAAATAGGTTAGATATTTCAGATGTGAATCTGATCCTGCTCGTCCTTAAACAGAAAAGGAAATAAAGAGTCATTTTGGTAAAGTAAAAACCATCCCATCAAGTTACAGAGAGGGTAGCTTTTAGATTTTACTATATATTCAATGAATTTAATTGGAAAAGTGAGATCTCCAATGTCACATCTTTCTCAATGCTATTTGTTGAAGTGACTCTTCCTTTTGTATCACTCCCAGTTTTGGTCATACAGGAATTGTGCAGAGTATTTGAATGTAGAGATCAACGTAAATGACTCCAAGGGGTGGTGGAAATACATTTTTGAAATTTTACCTTCAATCAGATTCAATGGACCTTTAGCAAGTGTGTATGCTTAAGGTATGATAAAAGATGAGAATTTTGGAGTCACTAACTAAACCTCTGGTCTCTGAAAATTTGCTCTTCAGACTGGTGTTTTCAGGGTTATATTCCCCTTTAACTTGATTCCCAACGAAGATTTCGCCATTTTAAACCGCATCTTGAAAAGCTGTGTAAGCAGTATCTTGGTGTTAATACCAGTGTTTTGCACCCTGGAGGATGTTCCCAAATTCATGTTTGTGGCTTGATTTGTGACTGTTTGTTCAATTTTTGTGTCTTGGCCTTTCTAGGATTCCTCTTTGAATCTCCATCAAAATGTAGCCTGTATAGGATTCCTCTTTGAATCTCCATCATAATGCCCTTCTTTTTAGACTCTAGGAATTTTCTTGAGTTTGTTGTAATTTGTTTAGCTCTTAAATTTTAATTTTTGTCATCTGTTTGCATTATGAAGATTAGCTGATACTTAGTATCGCTTCAATTTTTTATGAACTTGTAGCAGAGAAAGATCCTGTGAATTTAGTTGAACCTTTATATTTGTGGGTGATCTTGAAATGTCAGCCTTTTGGTGGTCTTTTGTGTTAAAATGTTTCTTGCCACAAATAGCATAATGCGAATAGTTGTTCATGAGACTAATGTAGCACCATGTTGTTCTGAATCAGGTTTATCATCCAAACATTAACTCCAATGTGGTAGCATCTGTTTGGATATCCTCAAGGAACAGTGGAGTCCCGCACTGACAATCTCTAAGGTCCTTTTGTCAATTTGCTCTCTTCTGACTGACCCAAATCCTGATGATCCTCTTGTTCCTGAAATTTCTCATATATAGAAGAGCCAAAGGTTTCGTTATGAGGAGACAGCAAGAGCATGGACTCAAAAGTATGCCATGAATTGATTCCACTCTTGTCATATGAAAGCCAAGGAAGAATTTGCAGTTCACGAAAACTTGGTTTTGCCTGTATCAAGTTTGAATCTTCCTCAAGTAAGGAAGACAGGAAAATTATTGTTGATGCTATAAGATTGAAACTTATGGTGATCAATCAATCTCATATGATATAAATGAATATGGTGTCTATCTGTACATTTATAAGTGGAATTTGGTGATTGATTCATAATTAACAATGGATTTTGGCTTGATTCAAGCAGTGAGGATTTCATTCATTTGTTAGTTTGTTGTAAGAATATTAGTATGGTTTCTATTGCTTTAAATAATGCTATGCAATTTCTTGAGCAAAGTCTTTTCTTAAGTGTGTTTTCCAGGTGCCATTAGATAAGCTTTATTGATGCAGCCTTCTTGTCGTTTTCCTCTATTTTGCACAAAGTAGTTTCATGGTTTAAGATTAACATCTGGCTATATGGTTGTATGTTTATAGCTCATACCTCTAATTTAACCAATCTGGTTTTGGAATTTCAGTGCCCTCTGGGATTAGGAATGTTGTAAGATATACGTGGATATAATGTTGTAGATGATCCTCCTCTTGTCAATTAATGACCTGAACCACTAACTTGACACTAATTCATTGTGCACTATGACATTTTTATCTAACTTCTTCAGAAAATGAGGAACTGATGAATCATAATGCAAAAACTTAATAGCATACATGGTAGACTACACATTATTTACATATATGTGATGCTTACAGTTTAAGGGAAAATAATGTTAAGCATGAATTTGGGCAGGGAAAGGGTGAATCCTAGTGGTCATGAAAATAAGAATTTTTTGGAGTGAAATTTGCCATAAAATATTTGAAAATAGATGTTTTTTTCTTTTTCGCTATTTTTCTTCTGGGATTGAAGATAACAAGTTGTGCAAAACTATGCTGTCTCAGTAATCCCTTCTGCAAATGGTTATTTTATCTCAATAATCCTTTTTGCCAGTGTATGTTGTCTCAGAAGTCCCCTCTGCAGATGGTGATGTTGCCTCAATATTCTCTTCTGCAAATGCAATACAGAAAGCTTCCGAGTACTGGAGGCAGCATCTCATAATGCGTATTTCAATAGCAACAATCTTACCTTCTGCAAATGCAAAACAGAAAGCTTCCGAGAACTGGAGGCAGCATCTCATAATGCGTATTTCAATAGCAACAACCTTACCTTCTGCAATTGCAAGACAGAAAGCTTCCGAGTACTGGAGGCAGCATCTCATAATGCGTATTTCAATAGCAACAACCTTAAATTGGAGAAGAAAAATGTCACTCAGGAGAAATCTGCTACGGCATAAGGAACCTAAAGACATCCACTACGAGAAAGAGCTTCCCCAGGAAACAATTTATTCAGAGGCAGAACATGCATGTAGCTCCACGACTATGAACTAAGCTTGAAAAATTTGTGAGGTCTAGAGGAGGGACCAACATGCATTAGAGCCAATACATGCATATAGCTCCACGACCGTGAACCTTGAAAATATTTAAAGGGGCTGAGGAGGGACCAACATGCATTAGCCCTTGAAAAATTGCAAGAGCTAGAGAGGTTGGTCCTTGTTGAGGTCATCCATTAACTTCCTTGCCATAACCTGCTCTGGCCATAAAATAGGTCATCCATTAAATTCCTTGCCATAACCTGCTCCGGCCATAAAATAGTTGAAAATTCTGATATCAAACATTGAATCGGGTTTTAGACAAAAAGAAATTATTGATACCAGTCACTGCAAACTTAATCTTTTTGAGGGATTGGAGCCAGACTTCATGATTAATGAACCTAAACATAAAATTGACTGAATTGGCACACTATCTATACAGAAATATTGCTCCTTGTTAAATAGTCTATTCCTGCTATCAGTATGCCAAAATAGAATTTTCTGAGGTAAACCTAATCCCCGTTATCCATGGATAATAAGTAAGTTTCACTAGGAATAGGCATCAGACCTCATAAATGTAACGATATCATTCTGACAGATTGTGTTCTTAAAATAACCTTGCTCTCAAATTGCTTTAACTTGGCTGTATCTTATAGTAGTACCCGCTTATGCACAGGCAGCAGCAAAAGTCAAATTTTGCAGTAACCTGCAATAGTGAATTTTCAGATGAGTTTTTTATGAGAGAATTAGTAAATCCTGCAGGCATAATGGATCCACTGCCTGGTTCAGTAAATTTCTCCTTACCCCATCAGCTACAACAAAAAGACTGACAACAAGAGAATTTCATAGACTGGTCTTTATAAGCAATGCATATCCATCAATTATTGCCAGTGATAAGCTCCACAAGAAGGGCCATTAGCTTGTAGGTTATATGGTTAGTTTTTGTGTTGTTTACAGATATCTGGGGGGGCACACATTTGGGAGAGTGTTTGTTGTTGCAGCAACATTAAGAACTTAAACCTTAAACCATGTATAGAAAAAAGTATGATTGGGTATTTCCAATTGGAAGTATGGTGCATCTAAATCAATGATATGGATGTTTTTGTTGTTCCTGAAGGGCTACCCTTAATATTGCATATCAACATATGTCCAAGATCCCAAAAAAAAACATGCTAATATAGAAATGGACTCTAGACAATCTAGGTAACCTTTAGCTTAGCTCTAATATGTCTTCCATATCAAAACTTCCAGTGGACATTATTACCCCGAAAAGGTAATTGGCTTGATGCAGAAAGCTTTATTCTCATGGAAGAATCAAGCTGCATACACTTCTGGTGTTAAGTGTGAATGGACTTCTTCAACAAGGCACACCAAATATTACCTCTTTGCCAACATCCAAAATGTAAAAAAAATGATGGTGAAACCATGAACCAACTCAAGGATTCGATAGCTGTAGCAGTTTCATATTTTGCACAGTGGTTCTGGGCACATTCTATTAAACCATTTCCAATGAGAATAGTAGTACCCGCTTATGCACATGCAGCAGCAAAAGTCAATGTTGCAGTAACCTGCAATACTGAATTTCAGATGGGTTTTTTATGAGAGAATTAGTAAATCCTGCAGGCATAATGGATCCACTGCCTGGTTCAGTAAATTTCTCCTTACCCCATCAGCTATAACAAAAAGACTGACAACAAGAGAATTTCGTAGACTGGGCTTTACAAGAAATGCATATCCATCAATTATTGCCAGTGATAAGCTCCACAAGAAGGGCCATTGGCTTGTAGGTTATATGGTTAATTTTTGTGTTGTTTACAGACATCTGGGGGGGCACACATTTGGGAGAGTGTTTGTTGTTGCAGCAACATTGAGAACTTAAACCTTAAACTATGTATAGACAAAAATATGATTGAGTATTTCTAATGCCGAACTCTTCTCCTCTCCACTCTGATTTATTGAAAAGTGGAATGCCCAGCTCTTCTCCTCTTCACTCCAATCTTATGAAAGCTTAGTTATTGCAGACTCCAATAGCCATATTAGATTAGTGAAAAGTGGAATGCCTAATTCTGCTCCTTTCCACTCTGCTCTTATGAAAGGTTAGCTGATGCAGATGCCTAATGGCTTTCACCAACCACGTCTTAACCTACTGTGCTAGCTCATTCACTTATTTATAATGTACTAAACTGCTCTTCATCATTAATGACATCCGCCATTCCAATAGTGGGAATGCTCAGATCAGTTATATGTTGTTTATACACATAATCTGAAAGTTGTTATGGGATTGGCATGAAATACAAACTAGCCCAATAGTGCTAATTGACAGCCTAACTGCACCATGGGAAGAAGAAATAATCTGTTAGGATAATCAATAATTGGGCCTTGTACTGAGAAGGGTTAGCCTACTGTTCTAGCATGACAATATCTAACATTAATTTCATAGAATCATAAGCTTCAAACTTCATAAAAGCATGTAAAACCTTTTTTTCATACCCATAGTAATATTTTCTATATTTTTTTAAAAGAAAACCATGGTTGATAAAAACTAACAACCTAGAGATATATGCAACAGCAGTCACATATATCATAAACTCATCCAAGATGTATGCATATATCAATGAAGCCCTAGATGCCCATGATGCCTTTGAAGATGCCCTAATCCTAATAAATAAAGGAAACAAGTGCAGAAACACTCATCTTTGGATATTGCCAAAAAGATTAAAAATATGGAAGCCCTAAACATTGTCGAAAACATAATGATAAAATCCTAAATTCAGCCACAGATAAAATAATGATTACAATTCATAAAATATAATTTTACTGATAGAATACTGATATTAGTTAAGGATGAAAATGACATCATCTTGTAGAGGACACTTTCCCCTTTCAAATGAGCTATTACTCGCTTTCTAACTCCTCTTAGATTGAGAGAAATTGAATTTATAAATTAGAAAAATTAGTATTGGTAAAATGAATTACGTAGGCTCATGTTCCTTGGCCAAGTGATGTGTCATTTCATTAAAGGTAAAAACTAGTATAAATATAAGATGGAACTGGTCATTCCTCCCATCAACCTCAGTGAAGAACATTGCAAGAAGACAGATAAGAGGGATACAAGCATGACATAAGCCGAGGAGATAAAAGCAAATACTTTTTTGGGAAAATACTATTATGCTCCTTTCAAACTAGGACTTGTTAGAAGCTTGGATATAGAATTGCAATAATATATGTGAGGCTCAAAACCTTAAGAGAAATCAGTTTTATAGGCCCGAATCTCAAGATCAAAATCTATGAGAAGCCTGGATTGGCAAGAGAAATAGAAGCTCTGATAAGCCACTGTGATACCCTCGGATAGTCCTAATCAAGCTTGGATTGTGGAATTGTAGAAATGTGACATATCTCACACAGTGGAAAGTATATAAGCTCAGATGTTAACCTCAATTCATGTGATCAGTTTCCTATTGAAGAGCTCAGATTTGTTGTAAAGACTAGAGACTCGTTGAAACTCAGACTAATCAGTTTCCTTTACATAAGTTGTTCCAAAAATTTGAATATCTAATTGAGTTCTATATCAAAATATGTCATCATCAGTTGCCATGTTACAGATCACCATCCAAATAAGATCAGAAGTCTAAAATGTAACAAGACCTTGAGGAAACTAGATGCCCCTCAGTAAATTCATCCAAAACAAGAAAACTTTGAGCCAAATGCAAAGCTTCCTTAGTGAATTGGCAAAATTGTTCAGTTCTTTAAATATAAGTAAAACTAATCATCTGATAATGACCAGAGGTATGTATTCCCAACTCTGAAAGGCTCAAACTGTGGACCTGGATGTGATTGTTTATCCTTTTGATAGCCATATCAGAGTCCCCAAAAACCTGTAGTTGTAGTATATTTTTCTTTGTAGCTCATTGTAATAGGAAAAATAATGTTCTAGTTTTAGCTTGATTTTTAATACCAATAACCATATATGCCTTACTAGTGAATTTATGATCCTTAGCAGTAAATAACACAATACCCAGACTACAGAAGTGTTCTAGACCCTGGTAGGCCCCATCAAATAAGCTCCACGCATAATCCTTGTTCAAAATCATATGACTGGGTTTTGGTTGTATACTAGGCTTATAAGAAGAAAACAATGAAATCGCTTGTAATGAAACCTTGAAAGTGGGCACTTAGACATCCGCAAAAAACCTAGCATTCCTCACTGACCAGATTCCCCAAGTAATCAAGTATGGAAGTGGTATAATTTCCTTTAGCTCTCTTCTATTAAAGTGCTTTTGAAAGCAATCTTCTAGGATCAATTTATCCCACAAATGCTGAAGTGAGGTCTGATGTTCAACTTCTTTCCACACCTGTATTGATTAAGTGCATAGTAAAAATAAATGTAAGGAAGTTCCTTCATTACTTCTACCAAGGATGCGAAAGCTCGAAGTACCTTTCATGATAATATCTTTCAAGGAAAATCAAAGCCGATTTGTGGCCACTTTTTGTGCCACGTTCCTGCATGTTTCCCATTGTTTACAGGGCAGATTTGCATAAGATAGGGCACTGCAGTATAAGTATGTCGCTGTGGGTTATGTTCAGAAGTTCGAGTGTTCTTTTGAGGAGATATATCAGGATATGGGGCACTCCTTTGAAGCCCAAACACAGTATCTACAACAAGAAATTGGGCGTGCTTGTGATGAGAGTTATAACCAACAGCAGGGATAACTTAACAGCAGAGGAAAGGTGCTGATTTTGCCCTCATTTGATGCTACTTTTGGGCCTGTCCACATTCATTTATGACAGCAGAGGAAGGCACATTAGTTAAGATGGTTATTTCAATTATTTTTGGATCTGCAGTCCATCTGGTATAAATAGTTACAACCATTAACCTTAAACAAAAGCAAAAGCAATTAAAGAATAATAAATTTGATTTTTAAAATTACTTTTATTTGGATTTTTTATTTTTATAATTTGCACAGTAGCAAATCATAATCATTAAACTCTTTTATAGGAACTAATCATAATCTTATTTATAAAGAAAAATAAAAAATATATATTGACTAAGTAATATTATTTCCATGCATAGTATTTGTATTGAGGGAATTAGAATATAAAACTCTTCTGATAAGATAGTTCGATTTACTGTATGAGAAAGGCATGGGTAATTTGTTTTTGTGTATTTACATGGGTCTGGAATGTGCATGGCAATAATCTTGGATATTTGATGAGGAGCTCTACTGATCTGTGGGTGTTGTAGTTCTACACATTGTAAGGGGTGTTCTTTTGTGGCCTTGTGAGATTCTTGAATGTTAGTTTAATGGTCATATCATGTTTTTATTTTATTCTAGAAAATTGTTGGGCATTGGGGTCTGCCTGATAAATATAATTTGTCCGTTCGCTACCCTGTAAGCGAGAATGAGAATGCTTATACCTTCCCACTGCCACACAAATAGCGGCTTGGCCACATGTACATATTTACGCCGTAAGGCGTTCCCTCTGGAAACAACTCCCCTGGAAACAACTCCCCTCTCACATTACGTGTACATTTGTGGGCCTTTGATTTCTAATGTTAGACGATTAAAATAGTTTCAACCATGCGATTAGTTACAGGTTATAAGACTGGCAGCGGGTAGCGCTTGCAAAAAATACCAAAGGTTTGACAGACCACTAAAATGATGAAATGCTCTTACAATCAATTATCCCTCTACTATAGTTTGAAGTGTAGGCCATTGAATTTGTGGAATTGTTCCCAATGAGAGCTAGACACATTTTACATTTCTTTTTGTAACTTGTGAAAAACATGTGTTGTTGAGGCCATTGTTATTGGGTCTTCACCAGTGTCAAGTATTATGGCTCTCGCTATGGTGATTGACACTGAAAGCAAGTGGAGAGTTGATAAGGTCCTTTCCTTCTGCTCTAATATATGTTTAGTATAGGATCATACCCAAACATACCCAAGTTAATGATTTTCCTTGCCTTGGTTGGAGTGATGCAAAAATGAAATAGAATGTAAAGTTGGTTGCATTTTCCTTATTAGCTTGCTTATTTATCATTTATGAGGGAACTAAGCAAAAGAAAGGTGTATATTAGAGAGAAAAAAACACTAGTCTAAGAAGGGGTAAGAAGCTGCCTTTTTGGTCATTGAGGGATATAAATGCTAGACGCAAAAACATAGAAACCCTTACAGTTATCCTTTAGCTAAATGGGTCTGAGTCTAGAAATCATTAGCACCGACAAAAGTTAAATTTTCCATTTGTCCTTGAAGAGAAAGTTCTTACTGCAGAAAATAGTAAAGAAGAGGTTTCCAAGGGCCTTGTATGTGTGTGCACTGCTAGAAGGCAAATAAAACTCTCCCCAATTTGTTGATCACTTGCTACTTTGTTAGCTCCAAAATATT
This sequence comes from Pinus taeda, assembly GCA_000404065.3. NCBI lineage: Eukaryota > Viridiplantae > Streptophyta > Pinopsida > Pinales > Pinaceae > Pinus > Pinus taeda. Next base: position 3,437 of record APFE030224051.1, on the reverse strand, counting down.
GTCTATTGGGGATGGGGAGACGAGAAATCTCTGGACCCCATTGGTTATGGGCCACATTCCATGTTAGAGAATTACCAGAAATGACTTCCTTAGCAGATTGGTTCAAAAGCGAAAATATGGTGAAGGGAGCATATTTCAAAGAATGAATCAGTGTTTTCATTAGCATGTATGAGGAACATAGATGGAATATAGTTGACACTTGGAAGGATCTTCCTTATTAGATTAAATTGTTATATTAATAATTTAAAGGGGTTACCATTGGAATTATAAGTACATTGATTGCAACAGATCTGCTTCACTGACATAAAAAGGAATATATCAAAATGGAGTTGAGCTGAACATCAAAAGTTCGGAAATATAACAGATTTCTAGCAAGAAATTCACTGCAATGGATTTCATTATATTCAATTTATTACAAAATGCTAGAATTGTTTCCTCAAGACCGTGGAAATTGCCACATTATTGAATAATACTTCCCTGGTGCTTCCAGACCATCATTTCATGTAATGATGCTTATACAAAAGGTAAATTAATCTATCACAACTTTTTCACTTACTATACAACTAGAAGTTGGAAAACCATGGACTAGATAAAATGCAAGACTTCAACCATGACCATCACTTCCATGATGTGTTTTACAACAAAACATATTTGTATAGCAGACCAATTTCCAACCAACCAACCATAATAGTTACCACCCCTCCCAACAAGCTTGAACTATAAAAATTGAGGTTCAATGCATGGACAATCCTGGTTGGAAGCAGAACTGTAGAACAACCTGAAAAAAAAGAGTATCGACGTTAACATTTTCAAAATTAATCAAGATAGTTAACACTTTATCAAGAGCATAAAAGATAGTTAACACTTTATCACAAGCATAAAAGGACAAAACATCATTCAGTGAACATCAACAAATCATGAAGAGGGCATGTTTAAAATAACATAACAATCTACTACGCTATCATATACTATTCCATGGAGGCAAAATCAGCTTGATGAAGTCATGAAAATCCAATAAGATATTTGACTAGAGGCAAGGAATCAAAAATCCAACAACAAAAAATGCAATGATAAGGTCCGAACCTCATTGGACTTTGATCATCTAACCAAAACTTTATAAACATGTAAAATATAAAGATCTATAAATCTAATAAACATCGAACCATGAACGTAGGTATGAGAACATAGTAACTACATGTTTAAGTATAAAAATCAAACATGTTGCATGAACATAAATAAGTAAAGAGATTCTATTTGACAACGAGCAAATTTTTCAATGACCATGAACAGATTATGAAAAAGGCATTTTCATAACAACATAACAATGGGAAAACATAAATATGCTTATCATATGATAAAGGGCCACCCAACGACACCATGATAACCTAACTTATCTATTCTTTATGCATACCTCATTGATTCTCACTAGAGTTCAAGTCCTTCCATAGATGATCAGTCATGGTAGAAGATGATGCTTCTCCACTTATTCTATAGTTACCTAGAAAAATGTCAAACGTTATTACAAAGAAATTTTATAAAGCATCAAGGTATATATGCACACACAATTAAAAAGTGTCAAATGTACCTGGCATGGCAGGTAGGGTTGGATGGTCTTGCATCTCTCTTTGGTCTTGGGTTATCGCCATGGTTGGGGATTGTTGCATCGCTGTAAAAATAAACATACCACATGTTAGAGAATAGTGATGATTAAATACTTAAATCTAAAACCATGACTATTCAACACATGAAACTAACCTGGAACCATAGACACGACATTATTTGGCCGATGACGTCCTCGCTTATTGAGGTATCGAAACTCAAATGGTTCATATTCTGATGGATCAACATTTAAATCAATTTCCAAACCACTGTTTTTTCTGCTGCTTCTTCTCTTCTTTGTGGGGCTAAGGAAACTCTTCTTTCTCTTCAAAGATGGATCAATAGAACCCAATCCAGGTGTGAAGTCAAAATCAGTAACGTGCAAATTATTGGCTTCATCCAACATTTTTTTAAGCATACCAGTCAACTGGATTGTCTTTTCCAAAGTAGTAGGAGGGTTATTGAAAATGAGATGTGTATAGCTAAACAACTCCTCCCTTGCCAAATGAAGTGCCTCGACATCTGCATCAACAACATCTGTGGCCATAAGAGTAGCATCGACATTTGCATCATGGTTTTAAGGCTCTATATTGATCTCAGGTGGGTCATTGCATATGTTATCCTCTGCAGGCTGATGAAGCAATGGATTTGAATTATCTGAGTGGAAATACAACCAATTAACCTTTATGGCATGCTTGCAAATGTTTCCACGGATAGACCATGGACATTCACACGTTATAAAATCCTTACGATACCAGGTGACAAGGTATTTTTTACCTCGATCTGTCTGACTTCTCACCCAATAAGCACGGGTTATGTTCTCATGAGGACAACAATCAGTGTCCATAATTTTTCTTGCTCATTCCATTGATGATTCTAGCTGCTTTTCTCTCTTGTAGTTGTTTAGAAATCCTTCTTCTTTTAAGATTTCCTTGAACCGATAACAAGGTTCAATTGTTGTTAGTAACATATGCAGTAACCAATCCATCCTTCGGGCATATTTTTTCCTTCTATCAGATAGAAATGTTGTTTTTAGGTAACAATGGTATGACTCAACAGCATTATTGGTCTCTTGATTTGCATGAGGAAACTCCCAAAAACCTTTAACCCACATACCTAATTGCAAATAGAACGATGTCAGTCTCACTATATCACCTTTATAAAAGAAAAAAATGTATATAATACAAAAAATAATGTTTACTTACGAATCTTATCTCCAGTGACCCAATTTTTGTTAAAATAGTCTAAGAACTTCTCTTCATCTGCAAACTTGATAAAAAAATTGATTGATTGCATCTTCCACTTCATAATTGAGAGTGTGTTTCATGATGAAACCTAACTCACTGAACATCTCCTTGGCTTTTATGGAACTAGTGGCCGACCGATTGACATTTTTCAACCAAGCCCTCCGAACATCCCAAATGCATAAGATCACATCACAACCTGTGATCCTCCTGCCATATTCAATGCATTTTAGTGTGGTATTTTTAGAAAAATGCAAGTTTGGTTATATCATGACAATGTTAAAGTTACCTCAAGGCATTGATTTCAGCCAGTGCATCATCAACCATGAAAGCATTGACTTTCCAATCAGGATGGATTTGGAAACACTTGTGCATGAGCCGCTCCAGCCATATTGCAATATCATCTGATGTGTTTCGTGATGCCACGACCCATGTAACAGGCACCCCGCTTTGTTGTTCATCAAATGCCATGATTGTATACAACTGATACTGTCATTTTCAACATTACATAAATTAAAATACAAGTTATTAATCATTTTGAATGTATACAACTTAAATAAATATATTCCATAAGTCATTGGCATCTGAGTTACC
>APFE030224047.1:0-19218 GCA_000404065.3 Pinus taeda | reverse complement strand
TATATCTATATATATATATATATATATATAAACAAAAAAATAAAATACTGAAAACAAACACAACAACAAATAAGATGATGGTCCAAAAAAAATCCATAAAGAAAAAAACTATGAACTCAACAAAAAAACAACAGTAAAAAAAGTCAAGGAAGCATAAAAGCAGATGAGTGCTTATAACAAAGCTTTAGAAGAAGAGGAAACACCAGATGGCTAATTTTAAATGTGTGTAATCCTACTGCCCTAGGCATGTAATCTGAAATAACCAAACATTCTACTACTGGGCATGTAAATGAACACAATAACTCTTTTTTCCTTTTTGTATTTTTTGTGACAATGTGAATGCTAAATCCTCTTTTCCTATCTTCCTAGGTGCTTTTTCCATAGTTCAGCCTTAAAATAGGCTACTACAGATCGTCCGATAGGATGTCCTAATGCCTCCTATAGAATGTCCTAATGCTACTACATGATCCCCTGTATTCCCACAAGATCTAGTTGAGAGCAAGAGGAGGGATTTGGAAGGTGGTGTAAGGCTCAACGAACGTGAATGGTGGGAGAAATGAGGAAATGGAACGGTTAGGACTCCTTCAAAGATTAAAAAAGAGTTTGTGAAATGGTTGGACTTGCTCAACAAACTTGGAGAAGTGTTCTTATGAAATGATTAATTTGGATAGGGATTAGTGGAAAAAATGATAATCATGGATTGATGAAGTTAGGATGAGATTGTTGGTCATGAGATCTCTCTACACTTGTGAAACTCCTGCACTGCATCAATCCGTGGCATTTCTCCATGAATCATGTCAAACAATAAAGATTTCAAATCAACTAAGAAAACAAAATTTCATTATCTAGTTGCCTATTTCATCCATGGAAAAACTTGCATAATAGTACGAAACCTTTATGAGATCTAATGCAAGGCTGAAGATATCAGAAATGACAATTAAATCCTAATCTTGAAAACTAGTAAAATGTTGACCTAAGTAGTAGAAAACCCTAAATTCCATAAGAAATCGGAATTATGTCTTTTTGGGGCTGCATAGTAGTTCTTTCCTGAAACCATGGTCCCTGAAGGGAGAAGTGCATCCAAAGATACCTACTATCAACATTTTCATATTCCTTTATCTTCCTAAGCTATTGTTAAAGCAATGCAAAAATGGGAGAAAACTAATCAAATCCACAACTGCTTGCAATGAAATAATGCTAAAAACAATTCAACCATTAATCTATGAAATCAACTAAGGATACAAATACAAGAAGAGGAGCCTTTGTTGCTAGGGTTGCGCCCTATCCTAAGAGCTTCAGCCCTCTGATTCAACTCACTGCTTGATCAAGGAAATGCTCATTCTCATTATCATATTAGAAAATTACATAACATTGTCTTCCACAAGTCTTGAACTCAAAAATGCCTAGTGCTTTTACATAAAAAAATATGAATTCTAATGAGGCTCTAGGGCTTTTTGTTTATACAACTAAAGTCTCCAACTACTTCCTTAAATATAGGGAGGCTCATCTCCCAAACTCAAGATGAACTGGTTCGTTAATTGTCACTCGCTCTATTGTCTTTTGATCTTCATGACTTGGCTACTTGTAACTCCAAGATAGTTTGATTTGATGGAGGAATATTCAAATGAGTGAGGATTAAATGAGGAGGATCTATCTCCTACAATCTCTCCTTCTTGACTCATTCGTGTTTCTGCCCTTAGTTAGCCAAAATTATCATGATTTTCTCTCAAAAACCTGCAACCAATTCACATTAGTCCACTAGACATAACATCTCTCTTTTACTCATCTAATTAAGCAAAATATAACCAAAATATGTAAGGAATTATGACAAGAGTTGATTTAAATAAGCTTGGCGGTGTATGAAGGTCCATAAAGTTACCTAATGATGAGGCTCATCACCACCTAATAGATGATGATCGTCATCCTTAATATTACAAGACAGGGCTTGTACATCACATTTGAGCACCAACACTTGAGCAAGTTAATTCCACATAAGCCCTTTTCCTCTTCTAAGTGTGATGTAGGGAACAAAATTATTATTCAATTGAGAAGTAAAAGTAAATCTATATGGAGTGTATAGTAAATTATTAGATTGAAGAAGAATAATATCCACAATCAATAATGTATAAATAAAATGCATATTTATATGGAGAGTATAATCACTTATTCAATTGACATGTACTGCAAATAACTACCATCATGGCCATCTAAATGATATGCTTATAAATCACCTAGAAAACTATGGATGTGACACAATTTTCCTGAGGAATGGACCAAGACATCGAATATGACAATTTTTTTTATCATAAATGTTATAATAGATTAATATATTATGTATTGTGAAATAATCCAATATCACTATTTATATGATGTGCATTGGAATGTTTTTATAAATTCTTTAAAGTAACAAGAAGCGCTTCCACAACACAAAATTAGCAGCCATAAAATTAATATATAATAGTAAGCAACATTGAGGGTAAACAAATTCGAATAAAGTATTGCAAAATGTGGCAAAATGAAGTAGTATCGAGTGTCGTAAATGATATTCAAATTCACTTTGTCATTCTTTAATCACTAAAGGTTCCAACTATTTATAATTTTATCAAAACATCCGAATGTAACTCCAACAAGGAGTGGCATAAGATTTTGAATGGAAATCTATGACGATATGAAATGTGAAAAACATGAGTCTAACCACCTTTTCAAAGCTATGGTTATAACCGAGACTTGAAATTTACCCTTCATATTTTTGTTTTCGATCAAATTGATTCTATTAGTTCTTTGAAAGAGAGCAACAATTTTTTTCAGGTATGCTTCTCCCCCCATTTCATTCCAGCCAAATTTATTAACTAGGAGAAAGATATAAAAGGTGATACAAAAGTGCCAAAATTTAGATTGTGTCCATAAAATAAATGCACAAAGAATCCAAAAAACACATAGAATACATATGAAAAGAACTTCCGTCAAAGATTATGAGGGGTGCCAATTCCTATCCAAAATAAAAAATGCTTGAGGGTCTAGGGGGGCCCATAAGCATGAATCTCTAGGTGGTCAATCTGACCCTCAATATGATCTAGCGACCTATTAGTCAATATTTGGCTCGTTATAAGTGAAGTCGTCTTGTCCAGAATTTCATGTTTATTATGTTTTTAGTCAATCATGAACGTTATCACCTCATTCAGAGAAAGGGTGGCAAAGCAGAACGAGGGAAATTGCATGTAGAGAAACAGGAGAGGGTGGCGATAATCATATGTACACAGTCGGGAGAGAAAAAGCAGGGACATGGAGAAGGGGGCAAAGAAGTGAGGGAAGAATGGCAGCAGAAGGGAGTATGTCGGCAGGCAGATGGATGAGGAGCAGGGTAGGAGAAGGGAACCAGGGTCGAGGGAACCAGGATGTGAAAGGTAAAGGAATAAAGGAGGGGGATACAGAGCAGTTTTATATACCTTTGTATGATGATTCAGAGAGCGGGAGTGAAGACGTCGAAGCGGAAAATGAGAAGGCAGAACAGGGGACTGGAAATCTCGGCCGAAATAGGAGAAACAGAGGAAGCAGGACCATGAAAAGAGGAAGGGAGGAAGCTGAAGGAAGTTAGGAACAGGTAGCCGAGGAAGAGAGCGGAAGACGGATTCGAGGGCGAGGTCGATGAGGCATGGGAGGCCAGAGGAGGCGGGGAGTAGCAGAGGGTAGAAGCAGACGTGGTCGGTGCTGTCGAGAAGGTACAGTGGAAGACGGGGAGACCAGCGCTGAAGGGGCAAGTAGAAAGGGAAGGAGGACTATTGAGACATAGGTTCAGGCAGCTGAGCGAGACTACAGCAAGAAGACTAAGCCGAAAATCAGAAGGATAATTGAGAACTAGGAGGAAGAGGCAATTCAGGCACAATCTGAGGAAGAAATGGAGGACTCAGTGCATCTCCTGCCAGATCTAGGACATACTCGAGGCCGAATGACATGATATAAACAGTCTCTACACTTATATTGGGTAATGAAAAGGCTTATGGCCAAGGCTATTGAGCAGATAGCCTTGGAAATGGATAAGTTATCACAGGGGATCCTAAACCTGAAGAAAGAGATTAAGAACATCCTAATCACTCTTCTCATGCAGGACAAGAGGCTGGAGGATCTTCAACAGCAACTAGAGGCGAATGTCTTGGTAATCAAGAAGGAGAAGGAGCATCAAGAAGATGTTGGGAATGAATGAAGAAAAGGCATGTTTTTTGAAGAATTTAGAAAGTGGAATTCTTAGTTTCCATTAGATATGTATAGGATCTATGTTAATTTTTACTTGCAGTCACATGACAATAGTAACAGTTATAAGGTTGATGTTTACAAAGCCTGGAAAGACAGACTGAAAACCTTTTATTTTTGGTTAGCACTTAAAAACTATAGGTGGTCAATAAACCCGGTTTCCCCTCGGGGCGAGTTGAGACCACCTTAAGATTGTAGTGGTTTCATTTTTGTTAATAGAAAATGGTAACTCCCTAGCTTACAAAAAAAAAATGTTATCACCTCATTCAAGTCATCATGTCTCCATTTCCCTAGCTCCACCAGCAGTGCAATAACACTGCATCTCGTTATACAAACATTCTAAATATGGTGGTGCTTCCACATGGCTAGGTGATGAAACATGTCCATGAGCCAATTCACCCTCATAAATAGTGTAAACACCCCCATCACTGTCCACTTCTCCTACCCACCTGCAATGGCCAACCAGGACATTGTGAGCTCACCCACCTTGCATGTCATACCCGTTTCGTCTAAGAATTTCACTATATAATCCAGAACACAAAGACCAATTTAATTCAACCACCCAAATGGTGTAGCTTGGTAATCAAATCTTGCTTCAAACCTCAACAAGATAAAAATGGTCAAAAATTACATATTCTTCCATAATTATCACTAAAGAATCACCTCGATGATTACAATGTTTCCCCTTGAATAGAGTACCCCAAGAAACCAAGGAAAGAGGTAGTGAGCCCAAGACCTCAAACTACATCTCTCAACCCTAAGAAAATTTGGCGATAGATATGTGCAACAAATACCACTAAAGATGACAGGGACCATGACAAATTCTTGAAAGCATAAATATGAGGAAACCCAAAAATAACATATGACCACCAAATCCAAATTTCCATTTACAAATGAACTCCTATGGCCTACAAGCAGAGCCATATTCTTACTAAACAAGGAAGAGAATAAAACCATCCCATTTTAACTCCTCCAACAAGAAAATTTAGTAGTTCTCTTGTCCTCACCATGTCTCACCATCCAAAGGATAGTTCACCACCTTTCATCTCACTGAGGTGCCAAACTGTGCAAGTTAGCACACCATAGTTACCAAAGCACAAGCCCCTGTAGCTTGCATTATACGTTCACTCTAAATAAACCACTACAATGAGCATGCATAGGTTGGTGGTCTATACATAGCCAACATTTCCCTACCACCTTCCCAAACTCCCATAACTAGAAAAATCATCTTCTGGAAAAAAACAATCATTCAGGCAATAATCTCATTCACATGTATCTAGATGCTTTTGGGTGTCCTACCCAACTTGTCTTTGGCCCCTGCCCCCATCAATCCCCCATTTTTGGCCACACTCATCAAGGTAATATTTAACCTTCATGTTATCTTAATTTTATAATACATATAGAAAATAAGTATTTATAAGATATATATATATATTCCTTCCATGTGTCAACTCCAAACTAAATGAAAAAAGAATTGGGTATCTCTTTCATTTTGAGTTACGCACAATTAAAATGTTTTAATCATAATTTTATTTTTCATTTACCAATATAATATATAGATAGTTCAAATTTGGATGTTTAACTATACTACTACAACATAGACACATAGACACACACATTCGCTTTGTATGTCAACTACAAGATAAATAAGGAAAAAATTACACATCTCCTTCATTTTGAGATAGACACCATTAAAAGTTTTGAATCATTAGTTATAATTTTTCCAATTCTTTTATATACAAAATACATACTTGCCAATCTTCCCTTTTTGTTAATGTATTTTAAATTCTAATTCATATCAAATATTGAAGGAATTATACATCTCCAAGATGTCATTGACTTAGAAAGCACAAATTAATTAAACGTGGAATATCGTTCACTTTATTTATTTATTTTTTACACTAAATTTCTTCTCACCACCAATATTTTCTAAATGTCTAGTATGAGAATTTATTAAGTATTAAAGAAATTTAACATCTCCTTGATATTATTGAGTGGAAAAAAAACTTAATTAAGGAAAAAATATTTTAAATTCATTTTTTTTCTCTTTATAAATGTTAATTTGATATAAAATCCCCCCTAATTTGGGTGGAAATTGATCATTTTCATGAATGCATTTATCATCACCATGCATTGACACAGAAATTGGCTCTCATATGACTTTAATACACCAACTCCGTATGCTAATCGATTGATTTTCATGATGCCTAATCCACTGCTCCATATCCTATGTGTGATCGACTTATACTTAACACTAATGCCTCATTCACTTACTTGGCGATCAAAAACATATTGTCTGTCTAAATATTTCTTGGCTCTTTTGTCACCCAACTTGTTCGTGATTCATCACGCACCTTGTCATACTCATATTTCCTTCGAAAAGAAAAGCTACAATTCCCTTAGTGATTCTAAATTCCTTCTCCTCATTCGCCCTCCTACTACTATGGATCAGGAAAGTATATGTGTAAGCAATGGAGTCGATGGATGTGGTCGTGAGCATCATCCCCATGTTGTATATTTTGACGAAAAAATTGATCTCTTCATTCCAAATATTAATGAAAGAATACTGCACAATGTATCCTCCATGGAAGCTGATGAATTAAGGAACCTAGGTGGTGGGCATTGGGCCTCAAAAGTTTACTAGCCAGAAAGTTATGGAAGTAACAACAAGCCAAAGAAGCTTCCATAAGGAAGCTGTTAATTCTAATGAATTAATAGTCCCCATGAATCTCTACAGGACCTTATCCTTCAATCAATGACCTATTGTTTTCCCCAAGGTGGGAAGATGGTCCAAAACCTAGTTCCGCTAGAAGAACCAACATTATTATGGTTGTGTAAATTTTGTACATCATTTTTGCTAAGATGAATTTCTTGAGATTCTATTTTATTTAAGGTTTACATTGAAATATTTCATATATTATCAACATCAGAATATTTGTTTTGTTGTATCTCTGTCTAAATATGTATAGAGTAGATATTGAAATATATTAGCTGGTGTGAATGTTCAAATATTTTATCGAATTTTGGTACTGAAATAATTTTAAATGAATGAATTACACATCTTCCCAATATTGAAAAGTAAAAAGACAACAATACTTTTTTCTAATTACTTTATATCTCTCAAATTGAAATAAAATTTAGTTATTATCAACATTAGAATATTTTGTTTATTTACTTATTATTTAATATGAATATTAATTTAAATGTCATCTCAATTTCATCTTAGGTAGTTAAAGAATTACACATCTTTGTTGTACTAAAGAAATAAAAAGAAATTCAATTCTTTTATCATTATTCTTAATTTGATTCTTTTTTAATGTGAATATTTTTATTATTTTTCAATCTAAGGCACAACATATATCCATACTGTAAAGCACTAATTAAGGAAAAATTAACTTTTTTTTGGTAGATTATCTAAGGAATATACTCAAGCATATTGTGATAAATTTCACTCCCCAACAATCAATTTTCTGTTCAGGTAATAAAGAACTATTTATATGGGAATATATTATCCATTAATACATTCAAGCATATTGTGATAAATTTCACTTCCTAACAATCAATTCTCTATTCAGATAATAAATAACGATTTATAACTTTGAGTAGTTGAAGTTGAGAACTTGTTTCTAGGAGCGCACTTGCTGAAAGAGCTCTGCACCCTAGCGAACGATCACAGGTAGAAACATGCAGTTACACGCAGCTGTCCCCCAGCTGCCTCTTGCTACAGGGGCTTGAGCTCCATGGATGCATTAGAGGACGGAGAGCTTCCGTCAGGTCAGTAGCAAGAAAATGAAAGAACAACAAAATCTTTTGCCTCTCTCATTTCTACAGTGGGCCCGACAAAGAATAAACCATCAGCCACCAAGTTTATTAAACGAATGGAAGATATTCCTAAAATCTTACTCCCCCCTGCCTTTCCCCGTAGAGCAACACTTTCCCTAGCAGAGCATGGATTAGAGGGGAAATTCACTGGGTTATCGCCATCACCCAAAATTGTGCAAAAATGGGTAGAAAGGAACTGGATTGCGTCAATAGATGGGAAAATCTCAATAAGGTTTTGCGAAAGAGGTTACTTCACCTTCCACTTTGAATCCAAGGAGAATCAAGATCTGATATTTAGGAATGGACCATATTTTATGGATACTAGGGGTTTGTATCTAAATAAATGGACACCAGATTTTGATCCGGAAATGGATGTTCCCAATGACACCCCATTTGGGTCAGACTGCCACACCTTCCCCTTTGCTTCTAGGGGAACGATTTAGTCAAAGCAATAGGAAACATAGTTGTGAAATATATAGACAGGTGTGGGCCAAAGGAAAATATGCATGCATGCACCAGAATATGTGTAGAAGTGGATCTTGGGAAAGGGCTACCAAAAGCCATAAAAATCAAAGTTGACCAATGGACGTACATACAATAGCTGGATTATGAACAAATCCCCTTCAAATGCAAGGTATGTCACGAATACAGTCATTTGCAAATAGATGTACAAAAAAAAAAGAAAATGAAAATTAAAAGGGTGAAGATCCAGAAAACAAATGGGAACAGGTAAAAAGAAAGAAGACAGCCTACAAACAACCAACTGTCTCTTCCTCGTAGCCCTCCACATCCTCTGACCCCCATCCTCCATCACCAAAATTTAATAACCTTATTTCTATCCCTAACCCTTTTGAACCTTCGGAACCTTCCGGCCCCCCATCCCCTAGACCAAGATCCAGATCCAGATCCCTATCCCCAAAACATACCCCCAATTGCCCCTCATTTCCTCTCGTTTAAACACTCATACCCCTCCACCCCCCTCAGTAGATAGAATCTTAACCAAAAAGCGGTCAAAGGAAGTACCCCCAAATGTAGAATACCAAAAAAAATCAGGAAGAAAGACAAACAAAGAAATCGGGGATGAAGCAGCATCAAAGGAAATGGCATTAGAAACATAGCAACCTATGGAAACCTTCTTAGGAAGGAATTTAGGAAACAACGAGAAAAGCAGACAAGAGGGAAAGGAGCCATGCACCACCCAACAAGTAAATAATGATAATGGTCTCCTAGAATTGTAGAGGAATGGGATCGCCCATTAAGTAAAATGCCACAAGAGACATTCTGGTAAAAGAAAACCTAGACATCCTTATGATTCAGCAGACAAAATTTTTTTTCCAAGAAACTGAAAATATCAAACAAAAAAATTAGAAATTATGAAGGGGAAGCAATACAGGCAACCGGAGCATCAAGAGTCATATGCACAATATGGAAAAAAGGAACTTAAGAATTAATAAAATACAAAAAATATTAGCACTGGATCCAAACGGATCTAATGCAAATTAGTACAAAAAGAGATGTACAGTGTCATAAATATATATGCCCCAAATCATTACAAGGAAAAAGAGAAATGTTGGGACACCTTAAAAGAAGTGCTAAAAGAAGTGCAAGATGGGAAAATAATACTAAGAGGAGATTTAAATTTGGTAAGAAGCATAGAAGAAAATTTTGGAGGACAAATCACATAGACCCATATAGGGATACTCTAGAAGAATTAATGGAACAACACAACTTGATAGATGTCCCACCAAACAATGGGAAATGCATTTGGAGCAATAAAAGAGTGGGAAAAAGTAACATAAAAGAAAGGCTGGATAGAATTATGATACAAGAAAATATAGTAGCAGTGCACAGCTCCATAAAATAAAAAAATTTACGTACCACAACACCTGATCATAAATCGACGATAATAGTCATGGGAAAAATGGAAAATCAAGGTCTGCTCCCATTTAGATACAACTTAATTTGGGATGGCAACGAAGAAATCAGTGACTTAGTCAAGGAATCATGGGAGACAAGAGTAGTAGGATCACCACAGTATATTTGGGAAACAAAATTAAAAATTGCAAGAAACAAGTTAAAGGAATGGGCAAGAGCAAATGAATTAAAAGAAAAAGGAAAAGAGAAAAGTGTTACAGCAGAAAATGGACATCATGCAAGCTGAAAATGGAAACAAAGAAGAAAGCAAGTAAGATTACCTAAGAGAGAAGGAAATCTTTTGGGAAATATATAGGGAAAATAGGAAAGACGAAGAGGAGGCAAGATTGAAATTAAGAAGTTTGTGGCTCAAGGCAGGGGACAAAAACACATAATTTTTTCCATAACACAATGAAGATAAGAAGAGCAAGAAACCAAATAGAAAATATTCAAATTGAAAGCCAAGAGGTCAAAGGAGCAGAGGAACTAAAAAAAGCAGCCTATAAGCACTTTAAAAACTTACTTTCAACGAATGAAGAAATGGTTGAAAGTGAATACTTCTTAAAGCACCCAAAAAGAAAAATAAAAAAAGGAAAAATGCAACACTAAGCAAGGATCTCAAAGAAGAAGAGGTAGTGACGGCCATATGGAGCCTACATCCGGACAAAGCCCCATGGCCAGATGGCTTCATGATAACATTCTACATATTTCATTGGTATACCATTAGAAAGGATTTCTTAAGAATGGTGAAGAATGTTTTCAAAAAAAAAATAGGAGGCAACACCGAATCCTCCTATCTTGCTCTTATCCCAAAAGAAGCAAACCCCTCAACTTTCAACAGGTTTCGCCCTATCTCTCTCTACAATTTATCGTATAAGATAATAACAAAAATAATTGCAAATAGAATCAAGGAAGTACTTCCAATAATTATATCTAGAAACCAAGGAGGATTCGTGCTGAATAGGCAAATCATAGTAATATAATTATTGTACATGAAGTGGTTCACTCCAGTATACTAAAACAAGAAAAAAGCCTCATAATCAAACTAGATATGGCAAATGCATTCGACAGAGTCAGTCATCCATATCTAATGGTTATCGTCTAGAAACTTGGATCCTCTAGAGAAATCGTGGGAGCCATACAGGCATGCATCTCTACTCCATGGATTGTCCCCCTTGTAAATGGAAGGCCCAGTTACTTCTTTCATAGCACAAGAGGCCTAGGAAAGGTTTTTCTCTCTCCCCCTTACTATACATTATAATGGTGGAAACATTAAGCAGGGCTCTAGAAAATCAAAGAAAGGAAAGAAATATCACAGGGTTCGGAATAGAAAAAGCAGTAAAAACAATAAAGCGCTCAGTCTTTGCTAATGACACTCTACTGTTGGGAGGGGCATCAACAATAATAGCAAGGAGGTTCAAAAAAGTTCTGGATGACATTTTATAGGTTTCAGGTGGGTATTAAATGATACGAAATGCAAGATATATGGATCGAACACCCCTCCTAGAATTATGTAAAGGATCTCGCAAATCCTAGACATCCCTATGGAAGAAAAATGGACACACTTCTTTTACATATGACTTCCAATTTAAAAAGAGAACATGAAGACAGAAATATGGACTAAACAAATTGAGAAAATGAAAAACAAAATACAAAGCTAGGGTATGATGTGGCTGAATATGGCACGAAGGGGAATTCTAATAAAAGCACTCCTTGCAGCACTACCTATCTATCAATATGCCATAATCATGGCCCCAGCAAGTGCCCACAAACAAATGGAGCTTATTTTAAGAAGCTTCCTGTGGCAAGGGGGGGAGCATGAAAACAAAAAATTTAGCCTGGTCAAGTGGGAGCAAGTAGTACTACCTTATGAACAAGGAGGCCTATCAATAAGGAAACTTGGGCTCATGAATGCAGCACTAGGAATGAAAATAGTATGGAGACTAATTACAGGAAAAGAGAGTTGGCGGAAAAAGACTCTTATAACAAAATATATGGATGGCACCAGGAAAATACTTCTCAATGAAAATATCCCAATAAGACCATGTACCCAAGTATGGAAGCTGGTTAAAAAAAAATCCATTAATGAGTAGATGTATTTCTAAAATCCCAGGCGATGGGAAAACAACTTCAATTTGGTAGGACAGAATCATGGGAAAAGAACCACTACAGACTCATTCAGACACTGAAGACATACAAGAGTGGATGAAAGATAAAGGTTTCAACACCTTACACTCTATATCTCTTTGGGATCAAAATGAGTGGCAAGATTGAAAAAGCTTAGCAATCCTGATAGATCTGGAAGGGCAATGCAACAAAATCAGGCAGCTCTTAAAAGGGGCAGCTCTAATCCACTTTGATGAGGAAGATGCTTATCTTTGGGATGCAAGCGGTGGACACTACATAGTTAGGACTGGATATAAAATCCTTTAAGAACAACCAAATCAACAAGACTGAGATTCTTGGAAAATAGCTTGGAAATCAAAAAGTCTGACTAAGATAAAAATGTTCATATAGTCTCTACTAAAAGGGAGAATATTGACCAGTGACAACCTATGAAAAAAGGGCTTTCAAGGCCCAACATGATGGCCATTATGCATGAGGCTGAAGAAAATATTCAGCACTTATTCCAAGAATGCACCTTTACCAAAGAATGTTGGCAGTAGCTAATAAGTCCTTTAGAAATAATAATAAATTTTGAACAGCCCCTGCTGGACTTTCTTCAAACCCTCGAGAAGGCCTATCCACACACAACAAAGAAGAAAGTCAGAATTTATAGGATATGGAAGTGAATCCCAGTTGTTTTATGTTGGAAAATTTGGTTGACTTGAAATAAGTGCATTTTAAAAAATCAAATTCCAAGGGTAGGGAAGACCCTCTAAAAAACGTGGGGTTTAACTTTTGAAATCCTCAATGTCAAAGGAATAACACCAACAGATCACAACACTCTTCAGCATGAAGGGTGAGATTGGCTCAGCAAAGCCATAATAAACAATAATGGACAAGAAGGAAACAATAAGATAAACTGAGGAAATATTTGGAAAATAAGAATGAGTGAAGAGGAACTGACAAACTGTAGGAAAAATTAGAACATATATTGTTTATACTTTGATGGGGCCTCATAGCATAACTCGAGAAAGGCAGGGGTAGGGGGAATAATCCTAGATCCTAATGGGAAAGAAAATGTCACATATGAACGGGGATTGGGACAAATCTCAAATAATAAGGCAGAAGCATGCAACTTGTTGATAGGAACAAGAGTTTTCAAAAAAAGAGAAATTCAAAATCTTATCATAATAGGCGATTCAGCCATAATAATAGAGGCAATGGCAAGAAACAGAAACCCAAGCAATGAGTTCATGAACAGAATTCTTAGAAGAATAAGGAAGAACTTGGAAGGCTCTATCAATGTAATCTTTAGACATGTCTTGAGAATTCACGATCAACAAGTGGACTATTTTGCAAACCAAGCAGTGGAAAGAAATGAAGGGCATGTTCATGAAAACCAATAAGAATACCATAACTCTATTCCTTAATGAGTTGCCACAAGCACAAGTATAAAGATCACCAAAATCAAGGAAAAACCACAAGGATAAAATAAATAAATGAAAAAATAACAATCAAAAAGCAGCAAAGGACTCATCACTGTAGTAACAACTAGGAATTCAATGAAATGCATAAGAAAATCCATGAAACTCTAGACTCTAGCATGAGAAACAGTAGGAAGGAAGATCACAATCATGGCCACAAGAACCATGTTGCAAACTATTTCATCAAAGGCTATACAACATTCTAAATATGGTGGTGCTTCCACATGGCTAAGTGATGAAGCATGTCCATGAGCCAATTCACCCTCATAAATAGCCTCAACACCCCCATCACTGTCCACTTCTCCTACCCACCTGCAATGCCTAGCCAAGACTTCAAGAGGTCACCCAGCTCACATGACATACCCCCTTCGTCTAAGGATTCCACTATATAATCTAGAACACAAAGACCAAATTAATTCAACCACCCAAATGGTGTAGCTTGGTAATCAAATCCCACTTCAAAACTCAACAAGATAAAAATTGTCAAAAATTACATATTCTTCCATAATTATCACTAAAGAAGCACCCCAATGATTACAATATTTCCTCTTCAATTGAGTACCCAAGAAACCAAGGAAAGAGGTAGTGAGCCCAAGACCTCGAACTATATCTCTCAACCCTAAGAAAATTTGGAGATAGATATGTGCAACAAATACCACTAAAGACGACAATGGCCATGACAAATTCTTGAAAGCATAAATATGAGGAAACCCAAAAAGAAAAAACGAGCACCAAATCTAAAATTCCATTTACAAAGGAACTCTTATGGCCTTGATGCTGAGCCATATTTCTTACTAAACAAGGAAGAGAATAAAACCAACCCATTTTAACTCCTCCAGCAAGAAAATTTAGTAGTTCTCTTGTCCTCACCATGTCTCACCATCCAAAGGATAGTTCACCACCCTTCAGCTCACTGAGGTGAAAAAATGTGCAAGTTAGCACACCATAGTGACCAAATCACAAGCCCCAATAGCTTGCATTATACTTTCACTCTAAAGAAACAACTCGAATGAGAATGCATAGGTTGGCAGTCTATGCATAGTCAACATTCCCCTACCACCTTCCCAAACTCCCATAACTAGAAAAATCATATTCTGAAAAAAACAATCATTCAGGAAATAATCTCATTCACATGTCTCTAGAAGCTTTTAGGTGTCCTACACAACTTTTCTATGGCCAATGCCCCCATCGATCCCCCATGTTTGGCCAGGCTCATCAAGGTAATATTTAATCTTCATGTTATCTTAAAATAATTATATATATATTCCTTCCATACGTCAACTCCAAACTAAATGAAAAAAGAACAGGATATCTATTTAATTTTGAGTTACGCACCATTAAAATGTTTTAATCATAATTTTATTTTTCATTTACCAATATAATATATAGATAGTTGAAATTTGGATATTTATCTATACTACTACAGCATAGACACATAGACACACACATTCGTGTTCTATCTCAACTACGAGATAAATAAGGAAAGATTTACACATCTTGTTCATTTAGAGATAGACACCGTTAAAAGTTTTGAATCATTAGTTAAAAATTTTTCATTTCTTTTATATACAAGATACATACTTGCCAATCTTCCCTTTTTGCTAATGTATTTTAAATTCTAATTCATATCAAATATTGAAGGAATTATACATCTCCACGATGTCATTGAATTAGAAAGCACAAATTAATTAAATGAGGAATATCCTTCACTTTATTTATTTATTGTTTACACTGAACTTCTTATCGCCATCAATATTTTCTAAATGTCCTGTATGAAATTTTATTAAGTGTTAAAGAAATTTAACATCTCCTTGATATTATTGAGTGGAAAAAAAATCAAATAAGGAAAAAATATTTTAAATTCAACTTTTTTCTCTATATAAATGTTAAATTGATATAAAATGCCCCCTAATTTGGGTGGCAACTGATGGTTTTCATGTGTGCATTTATCATCACCATGCATTGACACGAAAAATGACTCTCATCTAACTTTAATATGCCCACTCCATATGCTAATCCATCAATTTTCATGATGCCTAATCTAATGCTCCATATCCTCTGTGTGATTTCCTTATAATTAACACTAATGCCTCATTCACTTACTTGGTGATCGAAAAAATTATGTATGTCTAAATATTTCTTCGCTCTTTCATCACCCAACTTGTTCATGATTCGTCATGCACCCTGTCATACTTTTATTTCCTTCCAAAAGAAAAGCTACAATTCCCTTAGTGATTCTAAATTCCTCCTCCTCATTCTCCCTCCTACAACTATGGTTCGGGAGAGTAGATGTGTAAGCAATGGAAGTGATGGATGTGGTCATGCACGTCATGCCCATGCTGTAGATTTTGATGGAAAAAACTAATCTATTTATTCCAAATATTCATGAAAGCATACCACACAATGTATCCTCCATGGAAGCTCATGAATTAAGGAACCTAGGTGGCAGGCATTGGGCCTCAAAGTTTACTAGCCAGAAAGTTATGGAAGAAACAACAAGCCAAAGAAGCTTCCATAAGGAAGGTTGCTAATTCTAATGAATTAATAGTCTCCATGAATCCTTACAGGACCTTATCCACTCCGACATCTCCTTCTCTCCTATCCCACTCTCCTATTCCTGCACAAGCTCCCAAGATGGCATAGACTCCCTTTTAGTCTCACCCAATTCCCCTGTGCCCTTCCCCTTTGATCATGATTAATGATATGCAATTGAAATGTCAAGTGAGTGGAGCAACTAATAAAGCACAACCATAGCAAGCTTTGAGTTCTTATGGCTACCTTATCGTTGAGGAGGGGCGAGAAGATGCACTAGCACAATTGTGGCCCAATAGCACACTTGATGGCTCAACAACCTCCAAAGGAAAGAAAAAGGTTTGAAATTTTTTTTTGAATGGCTTGTATTCTTAGCCCTAAGGAAAAGCCTCAGAGGATTTTTTTGTATTACGATAACTACTTATGTATGCTACTAACTTTGGATTTGTCCACGAATAGCTATTTCTTTGACCATAGCTTTCAAGCAATAACCTATTGGTTTCTCCATGGTGGGAAGATGGTCCAAAACCTAGTTCCACTAGAAGAACCAACATTATTATGGTTGTGTAAATTTTGTAAATCATTTTTTCTAATATGAATTTCTTGAGATTCTTACAAAAAGATATATATAAAATTATTTTATTTAAGGTTCACATTGAAATATTTCATATAATATTTCTTTTGTTGTATTTCTGTATGAATATGTATAGAGTAGATATTGAAATATATTAGCTGGTACGAATATTCAAATATTTTATCAAATTTTGGTACTGAAATAATTTTAAATAAATGAATTACACATCTTCCCAATATTGAAAAGAAAAAAGACAACAATACTTTTTTCTAATTATTTTATATCTCTCAAATTGAAATAAAATTAAGTTAGTTCTTATCGACATTACAATATTTTGTTTATTTAATTATTATTTAATATGAATATTAATTTAAATGTCATCTCAATTTCATCTTAGGTAGCTAAATAATTACACATCTTTGTTGTACTAAAG
Source organism: Pinus taeda (assembly GCA_000404065.3). NCBI lineage: Eukaryota > Viridiplantae > Streptophyta > Pinopsida > Pinales > Pinaceae > Pinus > Pinus taeda. Next base: position 2,105 of record APFE030224047.1, on the reverse strand, counting down.
AAATAAAAAGCAATTCAATTCTCTTATCATTATTCTTAATTTGATTCTTTTTTAATGTAAATATTTTTATTATTTTTCAACCTAAGGCACAACATATATCCATACTATAAAGTACTTATTAAAGAAAAATAAATTTTATTTGGTAGATTATCTAAGGAATACACTCAAGCATATTGTGATAAATTTCACTACCCAACATTCAATTTTCTATTTAGGTAATAAAGACTATTTATATGGGAATATATTATCCATTGACACATTCAAGCATATTGTGATAAATTTCACTCCCCAGCAATCAATTTTCTATTAAGGTAATAAATAACTATTTATATGAGAATATATTATCCTTTAACACATTCAAATAAATTGTAATTGGATGAATACATGTTTTGTTCTTTTGTTTTTTAGCATTTTCTAAAATCAATTTTGCTTGAAATATACTGGAGATTTTATAGAATACTAAAGGTTTTAATTCATTTATATGTTCAAAGATGCATTTTAAAATACAAGAAATCTCAATCTTACTAAAAAATATATGATCTAATTTAAAAGAAAACACCCTAAAAATTTATAATCTAAATTAATTTATAAAATATTTTTACATATTTATAAGTAAGATAAACATAAACTGCAAAAAAGATTATTATTAGAACATTTCTATTAAAGGATTATTGAAAAAAAATTAATGTTTTTTTAAACAATGGGAAAACTTATTATATTTTAGTTGTTAAACTATGATTACAGATAGCCATCACAAATTGCTATCTCTTAATACTACTATCTCTTAATTCAGAGTTACTCATCATTATTCATGGAAAGCCACATCACCTGTAATTACCTTGATGGTGGTTAGTAAGGCTTCATACTTTCTTTATAATTATTATTAATTTTTTATTATATTAATAATATCTATTATAAATATTTATATTCTATAAATTATTTATTATTGTTTCCTATATGATTATAGTTGCATATTAAAGGAATTTGATATTCTTAACATAAAAACCACTGAAAATTAATTTATTTATGAATTATTATATTAATTATTATTATTGTGTATAAAGAAACTAAATATAAGTAAATATTAATTCATAAAACTATAAATAATAATTCACCAGTCAATATTAAATACATATTTCAAACTTTCATCATTATCATTTATCATTTATCATTTTTAAGATAAAAAAAATCATATCAAAATTTTGTTTTTCAAAAAAAGAAAACAAATTAAATGTAAAAATAAATATCATGTTATTAGTATAAAATATTTATACATATTTTTAAATTTTACCATAACTAAGATGTAAAATTGAAATAAAATGTTTTCAGTTCCATATTTTTGTGAATATAGAATCATTATGTTTATGGAACATAAAACGTTATATAAAATTATGTAAACCTTATCAAATAACTTTTGGTAGCTCTGTATAAAATGCACACAAAATTAAGATATATGATTTTTTGTTTTAACTTTTCCATACATTTTTTAAAATATATTTTAATATATGAACATACATTTAAAAAAAATATATTTTAATTTATAAATCATTATTTTAGAAATGTATTTTAATTTTTAAATTCTTAGTTTTACTTTTACTGTCCATATTAATAATAATAATTAGAAAACGAAAAAGTCCAAAATAATGGAAATGGAAATATGAGGGGAGCTTACCGTTACCTAATTTTTTTTGACTTAGATTTAATTAATTAGTTTATAATAATCCGTTTATAATAAAAGATGAATTGGTGAAAAAGACCTCCCTAAAATAGAAATAACTATGATGCATGATAGGTTTGTCGGAGCGAGTATACCCGTTGATCTATTAAAAAAACAAAGAAAGCCAAAATGCCCGTTAATCTGTAAAAAAGCTAAAGAAAGGAATATCCGTTGATCTGTAAAGAGCCAAAGAAAGCGGTTTATGTTAAAGGAAAAAGAAACGGATGCACTTCTACATTATAAATTTGGAAAGAGCCTCTATTTGGGTGTCAGGATTTTGTCTTTGTGGAGAGTCTCCATAGTTAAAATTTAATGTCCAATGTTTGTATGTTGACAGAAGAGGATCCTTTGTTGGATGCAATTTTGATGAATTCTCTTTCTGTCGATG
>APFE030224039.1:3124-13964 GCA_000404065.3 Pinus taeda | reverse complement strand
CTCACAAACAGATCACAGATCAATACACCAGTATTTTGATGTGGTTAAAACCCTCAGAGAGGGAAACAGTCCACGGCCTGCGCCAACGTGGCTACTACAGGCAATTTATTAATAAAAAGAATGAAAATTTACATAAGCTTCTCTCATGCACGGTTAACCTACAAATGACCCTCCATGCGCTTTAAATAGAATTCATGGACCAATCGGGTGTCAAGCCACGGATCAAGTGTCGGTATACCGAGGAGAGAATGGATCACTACATTTCGTGACCGTCGGATTGTAAGTTACAAAATGTACAACGGTAAAGAAACACACTTTACCTAACGCTAACCTAACTCTATACTAGACCAAGTTGAACTTAACTATTCCTATGTGTCGGAATATCCTAACAATTTGTATGCAAAACTCGCTAGACCCACCATGCCCCAATTTTTGGACGATGCATTAGGGGGGCAAGATATGATTTAGGCAGAGGTGGAGTCATTTGCATCAAATTGGGAAGCGTACCAATCATTGGGACATAACATTCAAGCATCCCTCCCATTTGCGAAGTTTTGCCATCTAAGGGGCAAGCACAAACCGGTGGGGTTTACAAGAACAACAACCAGAACCAAGATTTACGACAAGCTGTAGGGAAGATGACACTCCCTAGCTTTGATGGATCATCCAAATGCTCCATACGGACATGCGTACAAAAATTGGACACCTATCTCCAACTTATCCAGATGAAGGAGACAGGTGCTATAAAATTTGTCACATTACACCTAGACAGAAATGCCCAGGAATGGTGGTATCATGGATTGATCACATTGGGGCATGTAGGCATCACATTGTATATGGAGTTCACACAGAGACTCATTGAGAGATTTGATAAGAAGGACCCAGAGATCCACTTCAGAGAGTTGGCACAACTTAGATAGACAGGTAGTCTAGATACCTATGTATCAGACTTTCAGAGGCTATCAATAATGGTAAAAGATATATCAGATTCCACACTAGGCATGTTGTTTATAGAAGGCCTAGTTGAGCATCTGCGTGGGTGGGTGAAGGCCTACAAACCCACTTCCTTATAGGAAGCAATCAAAAAAGCATAGGACATATAGGATGTAGTCCCTAAGATCAAATTTCCTCCTAAAATGACCCCTTAAGGACATTAGACCTCCTTTGAAGTAGTGGACCGGGAGGAGTCAGTTGGATGAGGAGACCATGAGGGATCTTAAGAGGAGGCTATGTTTCACTTTTCAAGAGCCATGGGCACTAGGACACAGGTGTGTGCGTAAGGGTAAATATGACTACATTGAGGTGTTTTTGGATAGTGAGGATGAGGTTGAGTAGGGAAAACCATAGGAGGAGGAGGTCCAAGAGATGAAGGATGAGCAACATCATGTTGGGACTAAAAGCAGTGTTATTGCTTCACTTACAGGTGTCCCTAGGTTCCACAAACTCAGAGTTAGGGGTACTATACAAAGACAGAGATAAAAATGTTGATTGATGGTGGGGCTACCCACAACTTCATAGATGCTAGCCTTGTGTTCGGAAGGGGACTAGCCACTAAGGAGTTCGAGAGATTTTCAATGGTGATACCAAGGGACAACATATGGAATGCACAAGGATGATCCCCAAGTTGAATCTGACAATGGGAATTACAGTCACATATGATTTCTTTGTGGTGAATGTTCCCGGCATCAATGTAGTATTGGGAGTTCAGTGACACTACTCTGTAGTGCACTACACCACTAATTATAGGGAGATGGAGAAGGAGTTCATGGGACCAGATGGAAAGAAGATCCACCTAAGGTGGTGTCATCAAACTAGATCGAGGGAGATCTAAGGCATGGGGACATTGAATTGGATGCGGAGTGTCGGATCACCAATAAGGAATCAACAAATTAGCCACGGTAGTATCCAACAATTATAATGGCTCTATTACAAAAGCATTAGAAGGTTTTTGAAGGAATTCTGCAGGAAAACTTCCCAACAGAGGTTTTGAGCACACTATCTATTAATTTTCCACTGTTTAATGCTTAGCACAATCACTTATTCCAATTTTTCTTCAATTAGAAATCAATTTTCAATAAATTCAATCTTCCAATGAAGAAACGAAATTGTAGATAAAACAACAATTCAAATGCAAAAGAAGAAATCCAAGAAAGAGAACAAGAGAAACACAAGATTTGGTTAAAGACTAGGGAAGAACCCACTGCGGGGAAAACCCTTTCAAATTCATCTTTTATTAGATTGTCATCAAATGTTCAGCAGAGAGATACAATGTTCCAATTCATCAACAATGAGTCAAAGGTCAACAACTTTGACTATCCAATCCAACTAACCAATATCCAATGAGAGATGAGCCCAAAAGTCAAATCTAAATCAAAGTCAAAGTCTGCAATTTTTTGTCAAAGTCAACAGTAATAAAAATGCCATAACCAATCAATGTTCAGCAATCATACCCTCACCAAATCACCTCGGTCAACAATCAAAGTATTCAGCCTTCCTTGTTGGTCAAATATCAGCCAAAATAGTCCACAAAACTTGGTCAAAGGAGAGAGATAACCTATGGTTAAACTTTGGATTTTCTACAATCAAACTTTAGTCGAAGGTTTGTGGTCAACCCAAGTCAGACCACCCAGAAAAATTAGGCTCCTTCACCAATCAATTTGGCCTTCCAAGATTGAAATTTTCCAAGTCAAAACATAAAGTCAAAGTTGGTCAATGGCTGGTCAAACTATCCCAATTAGGAAGTCAACGCAGAAATTAGACTTGTCTTCTGTCCCTTCACAAGTGTGAGATTGGACCTCCTTATTTCAAATCTGTACAAACCAATCAAATGATGAGAGAGTGTGATGAGTTGATGATGCTCCAAAGTGATGTGACATGATGTGTATTTATATGTGGTGGAGGAGACCCAATTTGTCCTTTAGGCCGACCTAAACTTTTGTGCACTTGTGGATTTCACCTTAAAAATTATATTTTTCCTTGACAAAATTAAATTCTTTCAAGGGCTAGTAGGGCTCCTTCTTGATAAGGAAGGTTGTCCAAAGGAGGGAATTTGTCACTAAGTTGCCAAATTAACATCACCGAGTTAGAGCAGGGGGTCTAGGTTATTATTACCACTCCATACCAACATCCAAAGGCCTACAAGGACAAGATCGAGAAATCCATCTAGGAGTCTCCTGTATTGGGTCACATTCGGCCTAGCTCGAGCCCATATGCCTCATCGATAGTTCTGGTGAAAAAGGACTAGACCTTACGGACGTGCATAGACTACAGAGCCTTGAACAAGAAGATCATTAAGCACTGGTACTCAATCACTAGGATTGTTGAGTTGATGGACGAGTTGAAGGGAGCTAAATATTTCTCCAAGATAGATCTTCGCTCTGGGTGCCATTAGATTCGGGTTAGGGAACAAGACACCGTGAAGACCGCTTTCTAGTGCCGCTATGGGAACTATGAGTTCTTGGTTATGCCCTTTGGGCTAACCAATGCTCCAACCACCTTCCAATCTTACATGAACCATGTCTTTAACAGACAACTGCATAAATTTGTATTAATTTTTTTTACGACATCTTGGTGTATAGCAACACATGGGAGGAGCACTTGCAGTGTTTGGATGAGGTGTTGAGGATTCTCAAGGAGCAACAATTTTATGCCAAACTATCCAAATGTGAGTTTGGGTTGACAAAAATGATCTACCTGGGGCATGTGATTGGAGGACAAGGGGTGTAGGTATTGTTACCCACCATTTTATGGGTGACATCCCTAGGAGAATTTTTTCCTCCAAGATGGTCTCAACTGACAGCCAGCAGCCCCTTGCAGCCAACAACTAGCTCCTTTTGCCATTTCTCAGCCACTTGATCCAACCATGTGCTTACTCACCCATCTGTTATGATCGTATGTTTGAAGGTGGGCCTCCCAAACATAAAGTTATGCCTTGTCATTTGGTAATTGAGTATTCTCGTTTGCTTATCATAGACACTTCAGGGAATGGATTAATGGGGGGATTCGGTAGAAAGAGTGGGATAGGTCTATTCTCTTGTCCCCTAGACCTCTTTTTGGATGTTAACCTTGGACCCTAGTCCCGTGGGATCTGCTTCACTGACCCTTGGGATTTAGGGATGGTACTACTGGGAAACCTTGATTTTGGTTGCGTGGCAATGCTGCCTCATCCACATATATTACTCCCCTTCCACTCATTATAACCTCATTCATCATATCACCCACCTGATTCCACATTGCTCCACTGGATCCACATAGGGTTAGCCTTCCCATTCCCCTTGCCCACACCTTGGGTCAAACCTAGAATGATGCCCCGAAGGTTGATGCAACTAAAAATAAAAGTAAAAGCATAATTGGCCACATTCAGCAGGAAAATGTACCACAGAATGCAAAATATGGTCGAGACAAATACATTTAGCACGTGGGCAAAATCCAACACATGAGCTATATCCCATTATCATGGCCATCACCCTAGTTCCTACATGCCCTAAATGAGTCTCCTTTATCATTCAGGAACCCATGATTGTCCCAACCCCTAGTGGGAAATGAAATGCCCTACCTTAAAGGGGGTATCCATTGCTATATCTCACACATCATGCTCTTATCCCTTTAGCCCCAAGCAGTCAATGAAAGAAAAATCATGAAAGGCAAAAGGCATATAAAGAAGGGTGGAAAAATCAAGCTCAGGGCACCTCATGTACAACAATTTCTCCCTCCTATACATTATATACCCAAGTGTGGGCTTCCCTTTTATTAGCTACCCTTGTTCCCCAACATGTGGTAGAGGGTTGCCCCTTTTATCCCCTACTCCATTCATCTCTTCATCACATGTCACCACCCTTTAAAGGATGGACCTTGGACGTACTATACCCTTCAGAAGTAGAAACCACGTAATAAGATACTTTGTTAACCCAACGTTATTAGAATTGAACTGGTCTTAAAACCGAAAAACCTTGTGGACCAGGAACAGGTCGAAACAGGAAAAAAACAGTTTACCAAAAACACATAAAATATTCATATTTTAAAGAAAAAACATATATATTCATGTGCATCCATATGAATCCAAACCATTCATATGCAAATATGCAAAAGTTCTCATTTATATAGCAAGTAATAGTGCATATAACCAAAATAACACTTAGTGCAAAACATTGTTGGACCAAAAATGTTACAAACATCAAGAAGTAGACTTTAAAAGTCCTTTATATTCCAAAATAACATGATAGATCATAGTATTTTACTACAGCCTACAATACTACAAGCTACACCTACAACAAATCAATGATCAAATCATCAATCATCATCAGAATCATCATTTGATTCCTGATCATCCTCCTCATCCTCATTTGAAGAATGACTAGCATCCAAGTCTGCAATGGGATTATGGTTTGATTCCCCTAGCCCTGAAGCTGCTATAGGTGCTTCTGATATATCTGCCTCTACATCCTGTGGAGGTGGGTCCAAGTCCAATCAAGAAAGGTCTTTATTGTCAAGTGTTGGTGCTTGACTCTCCACAACCCATTCTGATGTTTGATCAAAGTCACTCAGACAATTTTGCTTGATTTAGGGGTTTTATTCAACAATTGGTTGCACCTCAACCTAAGGTTATACTGAACAAAACCCATGTCATTCAACTGCTTTGGCTCCAAACAGTTCCTCTTCTTAACGTTTATACGCTCAAATACACTCCAATTTTGCTCACACCCTCACTGAACTTAGCTCAAGTATTGCAAGAGACTTGAAAAAATAGTGAGTGAAATAGAGGGGGTGGGGTGCTTAAATCCCTTTAGGGGCGAGGGGGCTACAGTAGCATTAGAAACTAGGAAAAAATAAATAAATAAACGTTTTTTCATGCCCAAGCCACACGGCCACAAGCCCTCGGATCGATGAAACCGGTTTCCGAACGAGTCTGGACTGGTTCGGTGACGAAACCGGCCAGTTCGATAATAAACCGGTCCTTTCTGGTTCGGAGGGCCCGTTCACACCGGCTTCACTCCCAAACTGGTTGGACCGGCCGATTCCAATAACATTGGGTTCACTCCATTTGGAGCTTGGAGACATTAGCACATGCCAAAGCCCACTATGGAATGGCATGCCATTATGAAGTGCCCACCTGTTGTCCATGGTTTGCAAGCTCTTTTACTCGATTTCCTTGATGACTTGTTGTACTAGAAGGCTAGGGGACACATTGGATCTTATGCAGGATTGCAGGGGATCTCCATTTTGGGTTTGGTCTCCCAATACGCGGTCTTAACACTCTAGAGGGCTACATTAGCACAAGTAGGCTGTGTGTTGAGATCCATGAGCCTCCATGGTAGTAGATAGCACTCCATGGATCTCTAGAGATGTTCAGAGATTGCTCGTGATTCACCTAGTGGACGAGGAAGATGCACTTGGTTCACCTTTGCCTAGCCAACCCCACAGTTGTACCATGCACTTGGCAGATGACCCAAGACTTGTATGTTATTGTGGCATTATTTACACCATCATCTGAGCCCTTACAGATGGTCTACAGGTATCTTCAACTTACTTGGAGACCCATGAGGTCACTTGTGTGCCCTCACACCCATTAGGAGCACCACAGGTTTATTATATCAAGAACAAGGTGCCAACACCTTGTCCATTACTTTTGGGAGCCCTATTCATCTTTATGGCACTTATGAACTTCATCAGGATTCTTAAAGGGCCCAACGACATGTATTATTGATCATCTGACCTCTTGAGAGGCTTGTTATTTTCTTTATGAGGTAGTTTGGTTAGCTTGTCACCGAAAGTTAGTTATTTGCAAATTATTTTTATTATAGAGGATAATGTAGGCCCAAGTTTCTAAATCGAACTCATTAAGGAGTGTATAAATACAAATTCTGAGAGTTCATTTCTCATCATCACTTGGTTTTGACTGGTATCTCTATAGATATTTTCGCTATTCCTTCTTGGTGGATGAAATTTTGGAGCATGGATGAATTTTGATATTTAGATTATCTTTTCTTATCTTGGAGCTTCTTGATTGGCAAGGTTATTGATGGTTGGATATACTCTCTTACAAGTAACTACAAATTTAATGCTATTTCTTCTTTTACTATCACATGCATTGATGATGAGATTTTCACTATACCAGGGCTAATTGTTACATGCATTTACGACAAAATTGTGGAATTATGTTTCTATATAGCATCTCTCTATGTATGGGCCATGTATGTTGAACGAATTCTCCTAGGGATAATTCTATGGTCAAATTTATCTTGACAAGCCATCTTACCTTGCAAAACAAAGTGTAAAAGCTTTTAAGGTCACTCTCCTTTGCCCTAATGACAAGCAAAGTTGTCCTTGAATCTCCTTGACCAAGAAACGAAGTCCATTCTCATATTCTTCTTGACTCCAATCTCCCCAAAGGATTAGGCACTAGTCTACCATAAGATGATCACTTAAAGAATCATTTTTCTTCACCTCTCCTTCTTTATTCTAGGTTTAGCCACAATAGGGCTACCAGGGTATCATTTTCCCAACAAACCACCCATAGAAAAACTTTGATCTCTTGGTCTCTACTGTGTTGGTGTATCTCCTAGGCCCTCCTCCAAATTTGAGGGAATTTTGACAGTGGGGTTGTGAGATATCCCAATCCCTAGCCTCGAGATTGGTTTTTTCCCTAAGTTTCCCTAGGTTAGTTCCTCACAGGGATCATTTTACACCTTTAAGTGAAAATCATTCCTTCGATCCTCTACTCCTCCTGGTTTAGGTCATGTTCATCATTGGTTGTTAAATTCCCTCCTCTTGAACTGGCCTAGGTCCACTTGGTCTTGTGTGGTCCCATACCTTATCAAAGTTAATTCTTCAAAAACCACTTGGGGAACCAAGTTCCATAAGGATTTTAGGGATTGGGAAGCTCCTTCAAAATTCACACTCTTTAAACCTATCCCTTCAATCCTCATCCCTTTTTCCTAGAAGACTTTGTACCTTGCTTAAAAAGCAAGCAAGTCCCACTCTTGAGTCTCTCCTAGGAAGGAGTCCCCGAGATCACTTCACATCCATCTTAGTTGATCATCCTCCATAAGTGATTCTCTATATATATCGTGTCTCCTCCCATTGGTGAAAGCCTGTAAAGAGTAGGAAGCTTTAGCTGTGGTGACAGTGGACTTTAGCTTCATTGTTGCTCTTGACCTAGCAAGTGCCCCTCTAGGACCCCTTGCTAGTTTGAGAGGTAACATTTTGGCGCTATTGTCGAGGAGGAAGCAAGTCTACCTCCCAAGTGAATCACTGAGGAATTGATTCATTAACGATAATCCAAGTATTCCTCTGGCAAATCCACTCATTCTTAAAACCCCTAGTTTACTTCAAAGTGATAACATTCCATTCAAAACTAGGGCTACTACAAAAAAGAAGGAAAGAGCCCCATCACCCGTTGGGACCGCTTTTCTCCCTGAATTTCAAAAGGTTAGTGACCCTTCCCCAAATATGACATCTAGTTCTAACCCTGACCCAAAGTAAGACCAACCCAAGATGACCAAAAGTTTAAGACACTTGGTTAGTGTCTTTGCCCCTTTGAAATTGAGTGATGATCCCAGACCATTACTTGAAAAGTATAAGCGATGGTTACCTAAGTTCAAAGGGGGTGCTACTTGGATTAAGCATGACTTTTTTGAAGAATTCTATTGGCAGATGTCCCCTAAGATGATCTTTAATGAAGATAGGCTCATGATGCTTTTTTCTCTATCGCTTGAAGGACAAGCAAGAGAATGGTACCTTAGTCTTCCCCCAGCATGCATAGAAGACTTTGATGACTTTGAGGACCTATTCATGAAGAGATGGTCATGCAATGCCCAAGGAAACTTTAACATTGAAAATTCTATTAAATAACTAAGGGAAGGGAAGACATATGGGAATTCATTCAAAAATTCTATAGGGTAGTCACGGATATCCACGATCATTTGAAGCCCTCCGAAGCTAAAATCGTTGACAAAATTATAAAATATGTGGGTGGCCACTTGACCCATGCATTAAGGGACAAGAAACATTCCACATTGGATGAAGCAAAAGGGAGAGCAATGGAAGTTGAAGAAAACCTACGAATCTTGAAAGTGGATGTTAATAACCACCCTAGAGCTAAAGTCGAGGTCAAGAAGGAAATCTAAAGATCAACATGAAGAAACCCTCCTACCCATCCTCAATAAAATGGAGAAGTTTAGTGAAGAAGTCAACTCACGTGATAGGGTTATCATGTATAAAATCACTGCCTTGGAAAGGGCCCAAAAATCTAGTTATATTCCAAAAGGAAAACCCTTTCCCAAAAAGCAAAATGAAGAAGAAAGGCCAAGCTCATCTCAAATCCCAAACACTTTGCCTCCAACTAAGGCAATTGAGCAAGACTTGTATTCTAAGGATAAGGCAAATGAAGAGGGGGAAAGTGATGATGAAGAAATAGATGAGCAAGCTAACCTTATGGAATCTGACCCTTTCAACATTTTGGTGGGAGGCTCATACATGCACCCTCTCATTAGTGAGGTCACTCTTAAAGAAGAAAAGGAAGAACCCATTCTTAATACTGATAGCAAGGGAAGGTTCAAAGGGGTCCAATATTCACGAAAGGAATATAAAAAAGACCTTACAACCTCTAGGGAACCATCTAAAGAAGACACATTGGCCAAGCAAGACCCTCCCAAGGAGCCTTTCCCTGAAATTACTCCCAAAAAGGATCCCTCAACCAAAGCCAATTCAAAAAAGCAACCTCCAAGGAGAGAAAACATCAAGAAGAAAGAAAAGGGAAGAGAGGCTAGGATTAACATTGATGTAGGGGCTGCCATAGGGAAATAACCATCCCCGTTCATTTGAAAGAAATTGCAAAACTTCTCGATCAACAACAACAAATCAAGAAGTTCCTAGGTATTCAGGAAGAAGAATCACCCGAAGACTTACAAAACATTCATGTTCCTAACTGAAACCCTAAGTATGAACCATTTATGCTCAATTTAGCTATCAATGACCTCTTCTTACACAATTATATGCTAGACTCAGGGGCTTCTACAAACATCATGCTTTTAAAAGTTATGAAGCAATTGGGTGTCAACATCAATCGTCCATACGAAAAGGTATGTGGTTTTAACTCTAAGCCCGTAGAGGTGGAAGGTCTAAAATACCTAAAGATCTCTTTCGCTAGGAACCCTGATATATCGCTTCTCATGGATGTTGTGGTCATACATGTCCCTGACGTATGTGGGATGGTCTTATCTAGGAAGTAGAGAGCCACAATTGCAGGACATCTCGAAATGGACTTGTCATATGCAACTATCCCACAAACCGATGGCACCCCTTTTGTGATCAAGCTTGGACCAATCCCATACTATGAAACATATGAAATCAAGAAGCCTTATCCTATTCTCCCATCACAAGAAGCATGCATTCTCAAATGACCAAGTCCCAAGAAGAGTAAAAAGTGGAAGCCTAAAATGGAGTATAAGGTCAAGGACTTGGTCTTGGTTGATAGAGACCTAATGCGCGTCAATATTCATGGAAAAGTTGGGGAGGATTGTTATTACATTAATAGACTCAAAGACGAACTTTGGCCCGAGCCGGTCACATTAAGTCATATCACCCCTTTCCTTGAGACTTGACATTGTACCATATACATGGTAGAGTAGGATGCATTGCATGTTGATTTTGCAACAAAACTAATGTCATATGATATTTCACATGATATATTAGTTGCACTTAGATTTAAAAACTGCATTTGATAGTATATTTCTATGAGTCGATTTTATCGGTCTAAGCATGTGCGATCATGAGACACTGCGAAAGCATGCTCCCCCGTGTTTTCTTTTCCATCTATTATATGTGTAGGTAATAGGTCTAC
>APFE030224032.1:0-15625 GCA_000404065.3 Pinus taeda | reverse complement strand
TTTTGCATAGAATTAATTTCCCTATCATGATTAGCTTTCATGGTCGTCATATTTTCCTCTAAGCTTGATAACTTGCTTTGCATAAAACTAATTTCTGTGTCATGATTAATCTTCAAGGCCTCAATTTCCTTAGCGTGTTGATTTTGCATGATCTCCATCTCCTTGTTACGTTTTTCCAGGTGGGTGCATAAAGTTCTGACATCATTGGCGTAATTAGTTTGATTGATCTCCATATTTTTTACCAGCAACATTAGTTCTTGTATAATTTGCTTTTGATCTTCCTTTTCATTGTCATTTGTCTCTGTTTTTCCACTATCATGGATTTGATCTGCAATGGTACAGGTGGATGGCATATTCTGATATGAAGAATTGTCTTGGAATCTTTCACCGACAACTGAACCTTTCATAAGATTAACTTTCATTTTGTTGCACAATTTTAGGGGCACAATGCGAGCTATCTGGATCACCATATCTATCTTTAAAAGCATTGACAATGTCTTGTAAAGAAGTGAAAGAATCCTTAGGATAATCGTTAAACCAATTCAAAGCACCACCCTCTAAAGAAAAGACAAAAAGACGCATTTTGAGATCTTCATGATTATACTAAGGGGGTCTACAACATATGATCATTATACGAGTAAACAAGCCTAGATAATTTAACAGCGATTGAATCACCACTTGACAACAAAGGTAATTTATAAATGGTCACTTCCGGAATATCATGGAGATCATCAGTAAAATGACATGGTTTAAATGAATAATCCATGATGAATAACGAGGGACCAAATGGATGATAGAACGAGATCTCTGCTCAAGAAAATCAATAGATGAGGGAAGTGGAGTCGCCACTTGAACAATGAATCTAATTCTAGGATCCAAAAATCAACCAACAAGCAGATATGAGGAAGGCTTCTTGTCTGGGAAAAAATAAAAGAAATGGAATGGAGTCGCCACCCAAACAAGAAATGAATCGAAGAGTAGTTGCTGATATGACAAAAGATAAGGCGATAAAAGATCCAAATGATAAACAAAAATGTTGAATCTGCTAGCTCAAATGAGAGATGAGAAAGATGAAATAATGATGAGAGATGAGAAGATGAATGTCGTTGAAACGCTAGGGACAGAAAAACTCTGTTCCCAGCAATGGCGCCAAAAAATGTTGTTGCACAGATTGTCACGACAACGCTCAGACCGGGGGCTGTCACCCTGATCCCTGATCTCTCCGTTTAAGCCTGTCTCCCGCGGCTAAGGGGGGTAGACCCTATAGGACAATGGATGACCAACTGTGGACCAGTTGGTTTGGGAGACACGAAGAAACAAGCAGTAAATTGATTTTGTTAAGTTTAATAGACCAGTGCCTTATGGAGTTAATGATTAGATGTTGCAGAAATATGAACCATGTAAAACAAACATTTATTATCAAATAACCCAAGCAATGCAAGATATCCAGTAAATTCACAATGCTTTAACGGTGATCCAGCAATTAAACTTAAAGAAAAATTAAATGCTTTAAATGATTATAAAATTTAGATGCTGACCAGCGACCACTTTCATATAGCCAACTTATAAATAAACATTTTAAGTGCGTTTAGCTATAGGAAAATACCACAAAAGATGAATTTTCAATTTTTTTTTTTTTTTTTTTTTTTTAATTTAAAAAAAAAAGTTTAAATCTAAATGAAAAGAAAACAAAACAAAACTAGAAAAATTAAGCTTTTTATTTTATTTTATTTTTTTTAGATCTAACTTTGAACAAAATCAATCCTAAACTAAATTAAATCAAAAATCTAAACTAAAAATCTATTAAAATAGAAAGGAGCCCCTTTTTTTAGGGCTTTTATGTATTTGTTTTATTTATTTTTAAATTTTATGATTGCCTTTTGATATTTAAAATCAAACTAAAAAAATTAAATCTAAACTAAAATGAACTAAAGTATATACATTATATTTTAACATTAACTAAATACAATAACAATAATAAAAAAAGAACTAAACTACAATCAAATTATTTTACGACTTACCATATAGTATCTGATAACTTACACTTAATCCCTAAGCTACATTATGAGACGTAACAAAAAAAAAACGAAACGCTTCAAACTAAAACCGAAAATCGGAACTTGGAACGACTATTACAAAGAATGCTAGTCGCAAATGCTACGGCTGAAGGAAAATTGAAGGCAAAAAATTTACGCTGACCCTGAAGGAAAAAACTCACGCATACAATTTCGTCCACGCACGTAACAATATCAAAATGCATTACCTGGCCTGTGTATTGAAAGATTTTTTTTTTTTTTTTGTTTTAACTGTTTTGTGTGCAGTGCAGGAATCGATAGCAGGTTTGCAGCGACAGTGAAGCGAATGAGGAGCCTGGACGTACGCAGGCATAGGAGGCTTGAACTTAGAAACCCACGCACGACTGAGCTGGTAACGCATTGACACAAAGAAACTGTGCAGAATCTGAAAGATCTATCAAAAAATATGATACGTTAACCTTCAAACCCGCAGGCCTGGACGAGTTTCGATGGCAGAAGGAGGCAGAAGAAGTGCAGCGTGAAGAGTCAAACACACAGGTGACTGCGTGAGGGATATGGACGCGCTGCAGAGGGTAAGCAACAACGAGGAGAGGGATACGAGGGAGCTTGATGTAGGCAGATTGCTGAGGAATTGCGTGAGGAAAATGAGCAGCTCGATGATCAGACGAGAGGAGGGCGGAAAGAGAGAAAACTTGCTCGATGGAACCATTTCTGGCTCGTTCAGCGGCTGATGGGAAACTGAGGGTCAATGGGAGGTGCGTTTTTTTTTTAATATATATATATATATATATTTTGAGTTGTGATTGTAATTGCAGGTGTAGTCGACGGCAGGGGAAAGGAAAGCCACGGGGAGGAGCAGTTGCAGGCGGAGAAAAAGACTGCGTGTAGAGTAAAAACGTGAGAGATAGGTAGAAGCTGGAATGGCCAGCGTAAAATTTAATCCATGCAGAGGAGAGTATGGCCTGTGCAGCTGACGATTGAAGATTTTGGAAATGTAGATTTGCCACCCAAAAAAAATCAAAATGCCCTTGTAACACAATGAAACCTTGAGCAATGGCAAAGATCCGATCAAACCCTCGGAAATCTTAAAAAAACCCTGCAACCTGCAATGGCAAAAATAGAAAACCCAGAAGTAAAATGTGCAAAATACAAAACCGAAAACCCTAAATCAGCTAAACAATTACAGCATTTACAACTTTTGACTCTTAAACAGCCAGATTTATCAATAATCAGCAGTAATTTTATCAAAATTCCAGATTTGTTATAAAATACTTTAGAAATCTCTCATGCAAATTAGAAAACAAACTTAAATGATAAACCCAGGATCGAAACTGGCTGGGCTCTACAAAAAAATTCTTGCGAGAGTTGGCTGGTTCAAGCGAGAACTTCCCCAAACGCCCACTGATCTTCTTCAATAAGGGTTTCCTGCACAGCTCACTTCAACCATCAATAAAGAGAGAAAAACAGTACTAGATCTCAAATGCAATGGAGATACCTGCCATTATTTTAGAAATTCTAATACCATTCAAACCCTAGCAAGTGAACAAGATACCTGTGTTCAACAATACTCTACAATAAGCTGTTACTAATGGCTGAAAATTAAAATATGCAGAAAATAAAATAGCTCACAGCACTTCAAAAGAGTAACACCAGCAAGATTTCAACCCCAAAGTCTTTCTTTATTAGCACCAGAAAAAATTTACAAGAGAGCTTCTTCAACACAAGACTCACAGATCCTGTGATCTCCAATGACCCCTAGGACCCTATTTAAAGGAAAAACCCCAACAGCTAGTTCGAGTGATCCATGTCAAAATGATCTCGACCATCGATGAAGATCAAGATATCTCTTAATCTCATCCATCAAATTTTTAATGCATTAAAAAATTGAAATTCTGCATTTGTTTACTCAAAATATTATTATTTTATTATTTATTTTATTGCTTTTTATTTTTTTCAATCTTTTAATTTTTTAATTTATTTTTAAATGGATCCTCGAACTTAGCCTTTGGAAAAATCACCTAGGACCTAGGACTTAGGACTTATGAGGGGATTAAAACATTTTCTAACCCTCAAGACACTTTACATCATGACTTTTACAACTTTACATCTCAAGGGGGAAAACCCATTTGACATAGACCCTCATAGACCACCCAGTTCTGCGACCAAAGATAATCTAGCAGATTAACACACTAGGATTCTCCTAAGACTCTAATGACAAAATTCATTCCGGCTTTGGAGTGAAGGTGAAGGAAAACTCTGCCGATCATGGATTGGTGAGACGAAAAACCTTTCGGAATGTAGATTATCACTAGAAAATTAGGTCCACCTAGGCAATTTACATACATGACTCAATTCTGCTAAATTTACAATTCAACATGCAGACTGGGTTTACAACTTAATATGATCAAGTGGATGATGACTGTCGAATGGCACGGACATGTCGGTCAAGCGCTATCCCTTTTGCGAAGAAAAGGGGGTGTACTGCTATGGGTAGTTGACACGCAGTGGTCAACAAGGTCAACACACATATCTAGGAATTCATTATCATGCATAAGCATATCATATGTCAGACAACATTAACATATTAGACATATACCGACCTAGACCAAGCTAGGGTTTCAACAAAATATACACATATATACCTAGGATTTCATTCCTAGGACTTTAAATACATATAAAGGGTTTTGCTTATAGACCCAACCAAACCCTAAATATCTAGGGTTTCATAGCAAAGCAACCCCTACTATACCAAAACTTCAAAGGTTCGAGATTTCAGAAAACGCCATTTCAACCCTAACAAGTTAGAGCTTTCATGATCATACCAAAACCCCAAACATGACATCATCAATATATCAAACATAATAGCCAATTCCCAATACCCCTAAGCAGGCTGGGGTTTCAGATATTGTCAACATACCCTTAGGTTAGGGTTTTCCAGAGAACCAACCTAGGGTTCTATAAAAACAATCAAGGATGTAAGGAGGGTAAATTTATCAAAAGATGAATCACCTCAAACAAGTATCTTTATGATTCAAGACAGCTAGACAACGCTGTTAGTAATATAATGCAAATTTCAAAATAAGATGAAGAGAATTTTATGAGATGTATAGTCTAAGACATACCTAGAGATGTTTCTTGACAAACCTTGTAGGAATTTCTTGTGGTGTAAGCCATGATCTTCTATAACTGTAACGCATACTTTCAAGTAAAACATGTGATACCAAGAACATGATTTAATTTCTCAAGTTAGATAACCATGGAGGATGGAATCCTATGAAAAGTTATTCCTTCTTTCAATCAAGGACTTTTGCTTGAATTCCTAGATTACTAGAAGATGACGTTTTCTTATGTTATCTCAAGGATTACAATTTTACACTAGACTAGATATGAACCATTTAAAATTAGATATATTGAAAATCTTAAAATCTAATACTTTCCTTGTGTTTACATATCTCTGATTCATTACATTTGTTGTAGTGTCAATACTTACTTGACTTCTTTTAATATGTTTCCTAGTACTCAGATCCTCAAAGAGTGGTTCCTTTAAGCTGGTTCCTTGTGCTTGAGTTCGTATAAGACTTGGATAGTCTTCAAATGAATACTTTTGCTTTTATCTGATTCTCCTTTTGTTGTCTTCAACAATAGACCTCAGATCATTGGTAGATCTCCACAGGCAGTTGCATCGAGTCCCTTTTCTTTAGCAAGTTGAATGTACTTCTTTATTGAACTTGTACTACTTCAGCCCAAACACATGTCCTTATCATTGTTTTAGCCCTTATAAACATCACTGCTTCTTACCAATGCCTTTAGCCTATGGGCAAAACATTGTTCTAACCATACATATCACAGAGCTTGAATTTTCTTTTATGACTAACTGTGATTTACACTGAAACTCTTTCTCTGAGATTGACTCAAACTTGACTTACTCACATACACCGAAATGCATCACTGAGCTGCTTGTTGAGATTAATATAGAACTTGTTTCTAAACTCATCAATATCTTTCCACAAACTAAAATGATCTGAACTTCTAACTTGATCTCAAACAAAAACTTTTATTGAAAATACTTCAAAGATGCATAAGTAAACTACCTTTTGATCATGACCTTAGCTCTGATACCATGTTGAGAAATCCAAAATGTGGCAGTTAAATGATTCCTCTTAATATGACATTACCTTGTGTTGTTTTTGTTATTATTATTTGTTCTTTCGATTTATCTTTTCTTATCATCAAGACTAATGCCAAGCAACAAATAGACGAGGAAACAAGATGTAGGCACGCAGCCAAGGAAAAACCCCACTCTAGGGGAAAACCCAGTCAAAATTCTTCCTTCAGTAGATTCAAGATGAGATGAACAAGACCCTTACAACCTAGACTATAGATTCCATCCATCAAGTCATCCTTATTTGTTCTTATGAGAAGTGACTTCATTTCATTGTGTTTGCATTGAACTTGTATTCTGAGATATACCAAAATCCACATCATTGTGTTAGCATTGAATACTTGTCATTGTGTTGCACTGGGACCTCATCACAATAATAACCCCGAGATCTCATCAGTGTAATAGCACTGAGATCTTATCACAGCAATTACATTGAGACCTCATCACTATAGTTGCACTGTGACCTTCTCTCTGTGGTAGCATTGAGACTTTATCACTGTGGTAACACCGAAACTGTGACACCTTTTTACTGTGATGGCACCAAACCCTACTCGCTGTGATAGCACCGAATTGTGGTTACTGTGGTAGCACCAAGATCATCTCTGTACCCTATCCGAGCTCTTCCCTGTAATGACACTGAAACATTTTCTTTGAATTCTTGTTTGAAATTGTTATTTGAGCGAATACCTTAGGCTTGTATTCATAGTGGTTTCTTCTTAAAATAGTCTGACATGACATCATGAACAGTTGTGTCTTCATTTAAGGTTAGGCCAACATGAGTTCACTTGAACATAGATGACTTGATGATGATCGATTTAAAGCCAACAAAAGGAGATTTTATGGAGGATTCTTTGACCAATCAACAAATTGACTTTCACTCAAATAAACAATCCTAAAGCATACAATCTAAGTCACCTGACACGGGAATTCAGGATTCATAGGATTCGGGATTCGTGGTGTCGGATTCTCACTCGTTGACCCCCCGGAACAGGACACGTAGGATTCGTTATATATTATTTTATTAAAAATATATATAATATATATATATATATATTTAAAATATATATATATATATATATATATATATATATATATATATATATATATATATATATATATATTTTAAAAATATATATATATATATATATATATATATATATATATATATATATATTAAAAATTAGATATTTCTTACACAAATTTTAATTAATGATACAAATTTATTGATTTCAAACATAGATCTTCATTTATAGCTATTAGCATGCATAGTACATACAAAATTCAAATACATGTCAGTGGTACTGGTCACATAAATGATAAATCTATTAAATCATGATTCATAATTCATAACTGAAAGACAACTTACAACTACAAGATAGTAAGATAAACACACTGACAACTGTAGTTTTCTCATTAAGTCATCAAATCAAAATGCGTTACATAGGTAGTGCTAGTGCAATGGCAATGGCAAATAGAAATAGAAAATATAAAACAACTACAGTTATACAAGCCTCAAGGCATCAATCAGCATCAATGTCCTCATCATCATGGTCCCCACTGCTCTCCTCTACATCCTCCTCCTCCCCTGTATCCATAGTCACCTCTGCATCTGCTGGTGTGGAGGATGAGCCCTCTAAGTCATCAAATCTAACAAGTTCTAGCACTGGATAATTGAGATCCATGTTGGCCAATGCCAACTCAGCACTGGTGTCCAGACCCATATCATCAGGAACAGTGTTACTTGGGAGCGGGAGCGACATTTTTAGAAGCTCCTGGTTTGGTGCTCTTGATTAAATACGAGTTCCATACCCTAATACATGACAAAATTCAATGGAAACATTGCAATCCCCAATCCTAAAATCCTGAAAAACTGATAAGTTTGCTGGATTTTGAATGAAATCTAAAATTCTACTTTCTCCATATGAAATCCAATGAGGCCGGAACCACTCTCAAACATCCTGAGTCATTTCATGGTAATGTTAAAAATCAAAAGGATGAAAATGAAGATCAAGGAGAATGTCACTTTTATTTTAAGAATTTAATATTACCATGAATAGCATATCAATACTAGGGCCTAGACTTGATCATGAAGTTGCCAAAACGCTTCCCAAAATCGTGACACGCTGCCAAAATCGTGACACGCAGTCGGATTCGACATGTCAAAAAAGGACACGACGTGTCATGGGTTTTGGACACGAATCTATAGAGAATCGCGTCGAACACGATGGATTCGGGATTCGTGGGGCCTATAGGACGAATCCGGTTACATAGCATACAATGGAGGCTTGACCTGTGATAATTGACCCAAGCATGAAACCCATGCTTTAACAAGTCAATTCAATAATAATAAAAATTCTTTTTGCTTTTCTTGCGACAAATATATTACATTTTGACTCAAGTACAATTTATGAAGACCGAACCTAGTTACATTCTTCAACATGGTCATGGGTGATGGAGTCTAGAGGGAAATCTACTTATGGAAAAATCAAACCCTTGAATGTAGTAAGGTGTGAATTGTGTACGATCTAACTTGTGCAATTTATTTGTCTTCAAAAAATTACGACAAATACCAATAAATTCACTACTACAATTCTTCACAAAAATTAAATATAGAAACTGAGAGAATAATGCACACACATAAAATTGGTCACTAATATTTTTGGACAATGATCCCTCAAAAAACTCTGAATGGAAAACCATTGCAACAGATGAGGGTTTATTATATTAATTCTTTAGCAAAATAAAGAGTACAACTGCTCGCCTATTCACTAGAAAAGATTCTAGAAAATTTATCTAACTGGAAAAATAACTAGGTAATCCCTTTTCCCTCCAACAAATCAATTCAGCCCCCTCCTAGCCAACTTGCACTCCTCTTTGGCACTCACACTGCTTCCAAAAAATGCACACTAGTGACTCTAGAAAATTCACACAACCTCTTGAATCACTTTCCTGCAAGTTGAATTGCCTCTGCCTCTTAAAGCTACTCATACCCTAGGGAATTCTTCTAACAACTGGAAGTAGAAATACTACTCCTGCGACAAGAACTGGGGAAACTAGCTACTCGCACTAGCTGAGTACGACCTCCCTTCCTGTCACTAGAATGTTGGAAACCTCCATAGAATTTATCTGGAAATTCTCACTGCTGAAAACCACATTGTTGGTGTCTCCCTCTACTTCAACTATGCCCTTGTTGAATCACTGCGACTAGGTAAGTTGAATTTCCTGAACTTCTTGTGTGTATTCTCCAAACCCCATTGACTTGATCCTATAATCTACTGTTGAACTCTCAACGACCATGATCACATATCAATCGATGGCTAAGATCATCTTCACTCTGTCAAATAACTTTTTCAGAAGTCTCTAGAGCAATACTCGCTTTTAATTAACCAGTTTTCCTAAGTTGAACTTAGGAAATATTTAATCATTGGCTAATTAATCTAAATGAGGTATTTCTAAGGTGTTTCTTGTGAAACTTTTTCTAGGTTATGCAGATCTGTGTTCCTTAACCTCATAGACATCATAGAGACTAGAACACCTGTCCATTGCTACCAAAAACTAACACTCCCTCTTAGTGAGAAAGGTGTTCTCCACTACTCCCATCTTATACCTAAAGAAAACAAACTTTGTCTTACTCAAGGAAACTCGTTGTCATTAAGCTGAATGACTAATGTCGATGAATGTTGTTGATATCGTTGCAAAGGTTGAAAGTGATGTGCAGTGCAAAGGCTGAAAATTAAATGTGAAGGATGAAAATTGTTAAAATGGAACGTAAAATATTGAGACAAAAGCTAAAAAATATATTCTTTCATTGTATAGAAAAATGTAGATAATACAATTTTGTTTTGTCTCTTAGTAATCATTACAATTGCACTGTTTTATTTCAGCTTTATTTTTTTTATATATTACAAATCCTATATTTTAGAGTTGGAAATGAAAAGAAGGGTTGTGAACAATTTTAGAAGACCAAAAGACAATGCCTCTTTTCATATTCTCGCCAAGAATACAAACAGCTAAGAAGCCCTGTTTATAAAAGATATATTATTGAATGGAAAAGAGACTTTTTGAGGTGAAGCAACAAATGTGCATGAGAAAGTTGATGAGCAACAACAGAACAAACATAGAATTGAAGAGGAGAAGCAGTGAGGATTTGCAGTAGACTCGACAGCAAAATTGTATATCGGGTAACCAGTGCTTTTGACTTGATATTGTGATTGAGAAATTGTTATCCCGTTCTATGTTGTAGCTTAACAAAGAACAGGTTGTAGCCTATTGAGGTAGGAGCCTCCTGCGAGTTGTAGCTTGCAGAAAATTTGTGGGAGTTGGAGCTTCCTTTGAGGTAAAAGCCTACCTACAAAATATGATGTAATAAGTAGTAGCTTTCCTTCACATCACTTTCCACCTAAAATTCGTGGTTTTCTCCCTTTGGGGTTTCCACTTATATCTAGTGTCTTCATGTGCTAACTCTTCAATGTTATGTGAATGTTCTTGAATCCTTGATAAGTATATCTGCAAATTCCTCTCTCTACCACCTACAAAAAGAGTTCATTAATAATAGAGCATATTCATAAAGCATTAGCTGCATAAGGAGAAAATTAAGTCGAGCAAAAAATAAAGGTTTTAAATAACTAATTCACCCCCCCAGTAATTTCCAAATATAAATATCAATTGGTATCAAAGCCAAGTTTCTTTAGCAACAGTCAAATAATTGGAAGGAGGTCCTAAGTTAGTAAAATGGCTATTCAAGAAGGATGTTCAACAAATAAAGCCCCTCTATTTATTGGTACAAACTATACCTTCTGGAAAGTGAGAATAAAGACATAATTAATGTCTCTAGGAGTATAAGTTTGGGTTGCTATGATGGTAGGGTATGAAGAACCAAAGCAAACAACTAGTGACAAAGATGCCAAACTAAATTTTATAGTTAATGCAAAAGCTATGAATGCACTTCTGAGTGGTCTATTTGAGTTTGAATTTATTAAAGCAATGCATTGTGAGACAACCAAGGATATTTGGGTCAAACTAGAAAATACTCTTGAAGGAGATAAAATGCTAAAGATGGCCAAACTACAAGTCTATAGAACGTAGTTTGAGACTTTAAAAATGAATGAAGATGAAAATATAGCTAAATTATTTTAAGAGTTGATGAAGTTGTAAATGTCATGATGGGTCTAGGAGAAACAATAAAAAAAAGTGTAATAGTTTAGAAAATATTGAGGTCATTACCTTCTAAATTCAATCCTAAACTTTCAGCGATAAAAGAGACAAAAAACATTGAGACCTTGAACAAGGACAACTACTTGGCTCTTTGACAACATATGAGATGAGAATTCCAAAAGGGAGGGCAATCACTAGAGAGGTAGCTTTCAAGGCAGACAAGTCCATAGAAGAAAACGAATGTTTATGCTTAGGTTCTGATGAAGAATAAGAAAAATTTGTCAAAAGATTGAAGAAAAGTACATGTAAGTACAAAGGAAAACTTCCATTTATGTGTTTTAATTATGGAAGAGCGAGGCATTATGCCTCAAAATTTCCTTATAAGAAAGAAGAAAATCAGCCTAAAGGGAAAGGAAAGAACAAGTTGAAAAAAACGCAGAAAGAGAGAAAATTTAAAAGAAAAAACTTCTTTGCTCAAGAAGATAGCAGTGTATCCGAAAGTTCCAATGAATCCTCTAGTGAAGATGGAACCAATGAATTCATGTTGATGGCCTTGGAAGAACTTGAAAAAGACTGCCAGGAATATGAAGAAGAAGAGGTAGATCTTGAGGGGGAGTTAATCAATGTCCTAGATGAAATAGAAAATCTTAAACTAAAGAATAGAAAGCAGAAAGAGATCTTATTGAAATATGTAAAAGAAGAATCAAATTCAGAAAACATTATCAAGCTCAAAGTTGAACTTGAAGAAGCAACAGTAGAAGACATTTTGATGCAACAAATAAAAGAGAAAAACCAAGAGTGTGAATGATTGGAAGAAGAGGTGGTAAGTAGAAAGAAAAGATTAGAGAAGGCACAAACCGAATTAAACATGAATATTCAACATATAAAAGGTTATGAACAACTGGATGTGATACTAAATGCTCAGAGGCCTCCACTCGTAAAGACTGGGTTAGGCTATGAAGAAGAATCTAGTGAATCCAAGGCAAAGCATAAAAGGACAATCACCTTTGTAAAAGCTGTCAGGGGAGACAATGATAATTCACATCAATCTTAGAAAAAAAGCTTGCAACACTTCAACATCAAATGAACAATTGCAAAGAAACACTACCGGAAAGGACAAAAGGAATGGACAATAAAATGTTTTTATTGGAGACCATACTTCTTCAGGAGACAGGATTGTCAAATGTCTATATGATTATATCCTCAAATGACATCCACTACCAGGCACAAATATTTTTTCTATGGATATTGTGATTGCTGTAAAAATTTTGGACATAAAGCAACAAATTGTAGAACTTATGTCAGAAGAATTGGTTTGGGAAATTCTAATAGAAGTACGACTAATAATGGATTCACATACATCAAAACAAACATGAATATAAATAAAAATCCATATACTCCTCTCCTTGTGTTGACGGTGCTGGATCCGCCAACATCAGGGGATCACCCCGGTATGAAGTCTCAACTAGACCTCGCACCATTTGATGTGGGAGTCCCATCTGGTATGATGGCATGGTTTCCATTGTCTCAAATATTTTTCTCAACTCTTGCTTGTCAGCACAGGAGAGTGGTTTGCTTTGTCTTCAAGAAGTGAGGTTCACGTGCCTGGTGAGCATTGAGTGTAAGTGTCACTTGTGTCAATGGTTCTTTCACTGTCAAGGGAGAGGGTGAGAGTGAGTTCCAGGTTGATTGGGAGTAGTCCCAACGCTGCTAGGAACACACAACACAAAAAGACGTACACAACTTCCAGCGGAGTAGTCCACACGGATGCGGCAGTCATAACACACAAGGGAAGATAACACGTATAACGCCCAGAGGATTTGTCCACACGAGTCCAACGGTTGTTTACAACAAGTTTTATGTGAAAGGTCTGTCTGATGTCTAGGAGAGTAGTCTACACAAGCGAGACAGCATTAACAACATTATACAACACATTTCCATTAATATATTATGTATTACAAGTAGTGAAATAGTTCAAATGTAGAACACAAGTTAAAGCAACATGCATCAGAAGTGTCAAAGATTAGTCTTACAACAATTACAATACATATGTGAAAATGTGTTGGCCTATTAGCAGGCTTCTGAATTAAGTGAAAGTTCTAAGACACATCATTACACCATACAGCACTAACCCCGTGTGAGAGGCGTTGGAGCCATACTCCTCAAGGGAAAGATTACAGAATCTCTTGGCTATGTGGGAGGAGCTAAAGTGAGAAGTCCTTTCCATGTACAAACGAGGGGGTATTTATAACCAAGGGTGAAACTGACCCTCGTGACTGTTCGGCTACCCTCATGACTGTTTAACTTCCATGGCTATCGACTTTACATGACTCTTTGTACAACAAGTGGGTCTCTTGGACTTCCACGTTACATTACATTGATTGACAACATGGCCCGCAGTAGAGATGTGGATGACATGACTCATGAAACGACTCGACATGACCGTGTCGGTACATTCGTGCTACTGCTGGTGTCCATGTCGAGTTGTAGTGTTGCTAGGTGATGAATGTCTTCATGCTGTGTCACAGCTTCACCTTTGCATGGCAAAGTGCGCGGAGTCTTCGATGGTCGTTGGTTCGCTTGATGTTGCTTTGGCACGTTGCTCCTTGCTTGTATGTTGGAAGGCTTGACAGGCTCATCTGTGCGCGAAAGGTGCATATTCATTCGTTTGTCCGTCCGTGAGCACATCTTGCATGTTTGCTCATTCTTCCATTCGAGAACACAGCTTTGCATGATCATCTGTTCGCGAGCACATCCCTTCGCATGCATCGTTCGTTCGTCCGTTGGTGAACCTGTGCTTCTTCATGTGCTCCCTTCGTTCATCCCATTCATCGTCGCACAAGGGAACAAGGAAAAATGTACTCCAGTAGGGAGGGGTACCATAGTTTTTCAAACAGAAATGGGAGAGTGGTTTCGTGCTATCAATGCGCTGCATGTACCAAGATTGGGGATGAACTTAATTTCCGTGTCGTAACTTCAAGGCAAAGGCTATGACATTTTCTTCATCAAGGAGAAAGTATACATCAAACACCCAAGCTGGAAAAAAGATATTGTAGATCAAGATCAAAAGTAACAGGTTGTACAAATTACAACTAGAATCACCAATGGCACTAATAGGCAGTCACGGAGATAAGGACTTGAATGAACTCTGGCACAGAAGAATGGGACATTTGCACCATAGGGCTCTGAGAATTCTTAGGAACACAATACCAGGAGTTTCGGATCTTAATACGGAACGCGATGATGTATTCAGAGCATGTGCTCTAGGAAAGTATGCCAAAGCAACATTTCCTAGAAGTAAAAACAGGGCCAAGAGTGTACTAGGATTGATACACTCAAATATCTGCAGACCTATGTCCACAAAATCTCTTAGTGGTGTCGAGCAATGTTTTAAAAGCCGGCCAACTCGGAACCAACTCGGCCAAGTTGGTCCAAGCAGGTAAAAAAATTTGCGACTCAGCCATTGAACCGGTTCGGTTCGCTGAGTCCGTATCAACTCGGCCGAGTCACTTCATGCGGCCAGTAAACCCCAAAAACGCAATTTTTTTTATTTTTTTATGTTTTGCTGAGTGAGAGACTCCAAATGGTTTTATTAATTGGTTTTTTGGTCTTTGGGGTCCATTCCCCTCTCCTAGTATTGATATGCTATTCATGGTAATGTTAAATTCTTAAAGTAAAAGTGACATTCTCCTTAATCTTCATTTTCATCCTTTACTTAAATTTTTAACATTACCATGAAATGACTCAGGATGTTTGAGAGTGGTTCCGGCCTCATTGGATTTCATATGGAGAAAGTAGAATTTTAGATTTCATTCAAAATCCAGCAGACTTGTCAGTTTTTCAGGATTTTAGGATTGGGGGATTGCAATGTTTCCATTGAATTTTGTCATGTATTAGGGTATGGAACTCGTATTTAATCAAGAGCACCAATCCCTCTATGTACCTTGATGTTAGTGACATTGGTTGTCGAACTCCTCTGGGATTCGCTCCCAAACCAGAAGCTTCTGAAAATGTTGCTTCCGCTCTCGTTTTCGCTCTTGCTCCCCACTTTCACTCCTGCTCCCAAGTAACACTGAGCTAGATGATGCTGGCAACTCTAGCAGTAGCCAGTAGTACTGGTCACAGACTTTTGTTGTAGAGGCCATTTATAGCCTCCTTGGTTATGTATTTTTGTTTTTATCTCTATATCATCATTGTGCATGTATTGGACAGTGCACTGGGTGCCATTTTGATATAATGGATATATTCATGAGCCTACTTTGATCATATGTTG
>APFE030224024.1:0-34150 GCA_000404065.3 Pinus taeda | reverse complement strand
TCTACTAGCCCTTTGAATTCCTTCAAAATAATTTTTCAAACCAATCTTATGCAAAAATTTAAAAGAATCTACACACCTTTTTTTTCACGTTGTAGGAGCTTGATATTGCCTCTGATGTATCTTTGTACTTTCAGAACATCTAGTTCTGAAATTGTGACCTATGGTAGCCCTGTATTTCCTCTTTCCAATGCCTCCAGTATGATCCAAATTGGATTCTCCAAGGAAGAGTTATGCGAAATCTCCCACAGTGACCTGATTATAGACTAGTTCAGTAGAGCGAACTTGTACAACGTGCCATGAGTCACTGTTTCGACCTTTAGCTCTGAAAAATATATAGAAGAAACTAAAGTCCGTCCTCTTTCTATAATATCTTACGAAATTTCAATCCAATGCTCAGAGAAAAATTTATGACGATTTTCCCCAGGTCATCTGTTTAGAATGTAATTCAGGAGTCTGCAAAAAGACCAACTTCGTCAGATCATATCTCCGTAAATATAGCACAAAAAGCTCTGAAATTCGGACCCAAGATTTAGCAAGATGTCTTATCAAATGGGTTTTTGTTTCAACTTCTGAAACGTAGCAGAAAAAATGTTATAGCGAAAATTCCACGATAACCTGTTTGGAGCAGCGAAACCCTAGAATCCAAAGCTCTGATACCAAATGTTATGAAACTAGCTTCAAGAAAGATAGAAAAGATAGATCAACGCCTTAGAATTTAGCCTCTTTGAGGGGGCAACCTCCTTTACATTACATAAATGAACAATTCTTGATGATTCAAATGACAAACCTCCTTTCTATATATAGGAGTCTAAGGATCACAATATAACCCAGCCGACCTAACAATAATAATATAAAGCCACAAAAATAATAATAGAGGGATTCTATGGGGCATAGTAATAACAATATGGTAACAATAGGGGAACAACAATATTAATAAGGGGTATAACTACAATGGTAATCACTAGTATTATAGGGACCCAACAGATTCCCATGGTTGGTTGGGTGTAGGTAAAGGATTGTATAGGCCTTGCTTCTTGATGCTTGGCTTGGCAATGGCACAATAAGTGTAGGATCTGATATATTTCCCAACATATTATCGAGGTTTTATCCAATAAAAATACTTTTTCATTATTTCCATAGTTCTCTCCACACTAAAGTGTCTTGCGATGCAACAATAGTGCACATCCCAAATAATCTAGGCATGCTCACTTGAAGGAACATATATGTGGCCTAGGTAACATAATAATGTGTCCTAGAGGTGGAAGTATAGTAATTTATTTCCATCCAATAACATTCAATATGTTGTGTTGAACTCTAGATCAATTTTTTATAGTTGTGGCCATCTAGTGGTTTCGTGGCCACAAGAGTTGAGAACAATGGTTAGTGTTGCAACTTGGGGCTGGCTGAGGGAATCTGCAACATGATGGTTATTTCCCTTCTTGTATTTAATCTTCAAATGGAATTTTCACATGTACATGGACCATTTTTTATGGCGATTGTTCTGCAAATTCCCTTGTGTTTTTATAAAATGAAGAGGTAGGTGATATGTGTGGATGATTGTCTCCTTCCCCAGAATGTAATGTTTCCATTGCCAGTAAGCCTGCAAAAAAAATACATCTTCTTGTCATAGGTGGGGTACTTCCAAATTGTATCAAAAAGTGTCTCACTGTGATAGGCCACCAGATGCTCTTGTCGTGTGAGAACTGCACCAATATCCTAGTCGAAGGCGTCTGCCTCAATTTCAAATGGTTTTTTCAAGTATGACAATGTGAGTATTGGTGCATAGCAAAGAAAGTGCTTCAACTCAAAAAATTTCTTTTGTTGGGACTCGAACCAAGAAAATTTTGATTTTTCTCTGCCCTTTGATAACTTGACTCAAAGGCCAAGTGATATGAGAAAATCCCAACACAAACCTTCAATAAAAATTTGCCAGGTCCAAAAAGTTGTGAAGCTCTGCTAGAGTGATCGGGGTTGGCCAATATCGAATGACTTGGATCTTAGCTAGATCCACATGCATGTCTTACTCATCAATGATGTAACACAAATATTGGACCTATGTCATGCCAAAGGTGCATTTCTCCAAGTTGGCACATAGTTTGTGTTGTCGTAGGGTTTGAAGGAAATGTAAAATGTGATGCAAGTTCTCTTCCCAACTCTTGTTGAAGATGAGGTTGTCGTCCAAATGTATAACCACGAACGAGTTGATGAAGGGCTGCGAGGTGTTATCCATCAACCTCATAAAAGTTGTAGGGGTATTTGTCAACCTGAAAGGAATGTGAAACCACTAAAAAGGGACTCCTTGGATTTCAAGGTGATCTTCCATACATCTATGGGTTCTATTGGAATCTATTGATAGCTAGACTTCAAATCAATCTTGCTGAAGCAAGTTCCCCCTTTGAGCTAGTCAAGAAGGTCATCAATTCATGGGATTAGATACCTATTCCTAACAATGATTTTGTTTAGTGATTGATAATCAATGCAAATCCTCTGGATCCCATCCTTCTTCTATACAAGTACAATCGGGCTCCCACAAGATGTGGAGCTTGGTTGGATGTGTCCTTTTTGCAGAAAATATTGGATCTACCACTTGGTTTCTTCATTTTCCAGAATGGAGCAGTGGTATATCATCACATTGGGTAGAGGTTCTCTGAGAGTTGAATTGATTGAATGCTTGACTTGACAGTGCAAAGGTACCCCTATGGGTGAGGAGAATATGTCCCTATATTCTTCTACAACCTTATCCACCTGCTTCTATTGCATGGAGAAACCCCTCCTTGAGGCAATGGATGTGACCATGATCTTACCCTTACTTTGAGAGTGAATTATAAAGAAACAAAATTTCCTAGTTTGTGGTATGATCTTACTGCATTGCTCAGTAGAAATCAAAGGGATGGTAGTAGGCAAGGAAACCTCCACTATCCTATATAACTTGTTACCCAAAGTAATAATAACAGTGCGAGCTATGGACTCATACAAAACATGACACTTCCACAAGTATGGTTGAAATAATAACACATCACAAAATTCAAGAGGAGCAACATCACATGGTATCTCATTTGTGAAGGGCTTGATGCTATAGGGAAGGCGACACTGCTAGTTGACACAGAGATCTCATTATTGCTTGCCACCTGATGGTGTATGGATATAGGTGTGGTGTGGTCGATAGGGTCAACTACTTAATGACCTCTACAAGGATGATGTTCTTTTGGCTCCCACTTTCAATAATGAACTGCAACAGAGACCCCTTCACCCACACCTATGAGCAGACGAGACGCTCCCCTTCATCTGTATCTTTAGGCTCAATCTTATAGACCTTGGTTTTGGAAATGGCGGAACTAGGCTCTGCATCAATAATCTACTTCCCTTTGGCATTACCATTTTCAGGTTTTGACTTAGAGATGGAACATGCATATGTCTCTGAAGCCTTTAGCTCAGCCACTAGTGACTGCTTGGCTCGACTCTCACTGGTGTTGCGAGTGGGGCTCTTATAGAACTCACACTACTTTCCTACGTTCTTCTTTAAATTCGCGGTGTTGCTATATTCCTACAACTTCGATGGGTTGTCCTGGATCACCCCGCCTTGCCTTTGTACTTCGTTTTTCATTTTAGGGGTTCCTTTTCCTTACTTCGCATTTGTAGATCCAAAGTCTCGCTTCTTCTATATAAATTTATGCTCGATCTTGAAAACATATAAATATGCAGTGCTAAGTGAGGAGATGTCCAAGAACTCCTTCTCGTCCTAGATATATTTGTGTAGACAACCGCAGTACTTGAGTACCAAATTTCACTCATAATCCTTGATACCCAACTTTGTGCGAAGGGTATGAAAAATATTTGTGAACTCTAGCATGTCTTCATCCCTTCCCTATCGCAGTGTGGTCTATTTTATGTACTTATCTTCATAGCTTCTAATAGGGTAATATTTTTCCTTTACAACGTATCGTAAATAATTCCAAGTGAGTGTGGCTCAAAATAGTGAGGGTTCCTTCTCATCCCTTTGATCACAATAGGTTTCCCACCAGTCCTTCACGTGGGGGGTGACTTTGAGGAGTGAAAAAGTAATATTTTCCCTATTGGAAAAATCATGAACTGAAAAATATCATTCTAGTATATTTAACCATTTATCTACAACATATGCATCTATCTGACCTTCAAATATATGAACATCAAAGTTAAATTGTACCTTAAAGGGAGTAGTGCTTCCAAGGTGGATGTCGAATGAATATGCTTTGCCCACTAATGCCCGCCGAAGGATCTAGGAAAAGTTATCCATCATCTCGTTCCTTTGTCGCTCGAGCGCTTCTTCGAGAAATATTTTGAAAGGATCTCTTGCTCCCTCGTATTTATTTTCTTCCACGATGGGAGGCCATTGATGAGCCTCATCATTGGGTAACTATATGGACCTTAATTCACCTCCTAGCTTAGTCAAATCAACTCTTATCACAATTTATTACATGTTTTGATTATATTTTGTTTAATGAGATGAGTCAAAGTGAGATATTATGCCTAATGGACTAATGTGCATTGAATGTAGGTTTGTGAGAGAAAATCAAGGATTTTGGCAAGATTAAAGGTTGAAACTTGAATGGGACAAGGAATAGGGATTGTAGGAGGTAAATCCTCCTCATTTACTCCTCCCTCATTCGAATATTCCTCAATCAATCACATTAGCTCAGAGTACAAGCAGCTAAGTCATGAAGATCAAAAGGTAGCCGAGCAAGTGACAGTCAAAGAGTTAGTTTATCTTGAGTTTGGGAACCAAGCCTCCCTAGATTTAAGTAATTCATTGGAGAATTCAGTTGTATAAATAAAGAGGCCTAGAGCCTCATTAGGATTCTAATTTTTTCTATAAAAACAGTAGTTATTTTTTAGCTCGAGACTTGTGGAAGACATTACTATGTAATTTTCTGTTTTGATAATGAGAATGAGATTTTTCTTGATCCAGTATGGATTTAACTTAGAGGGTTGAAGCTCTTAGGTTAGGGCCCAACCCTAGTAGCAAAGGCTCCTCTTGTTGTATCTATATGCTTAGATTGATTTCATATATTCATGATTAAATTGTCCTTAGAAGTATTTCATTGCAAATAGTGTAGATTTGATTAGTTTGCTTCCATTGGTGCTTTACTTTAGTAGTAGTTTAGAAGAGATATAGGACCATAAAAAAGTTGTCAATAGGTGTTTTGGCCTCACTTCTTCCTTTAGGGATCATGATTTGAGGAAAGGACTCCTCTGAAGCCCCAAAAAGACAAAATTCTACTTTCTCATAGAATTTAGAGTTTTCTGTAATTAAGCCAGCATTTGATCAATATGGAAGAGTAGGACCTGGTCATAATTTCTTCCATCTTCAGCCTTACAGTAGATCTCATCAATGATTCCATCTTATGTTGCAAGTTTTAATCATGCATGAAGTAGACAACTAGCTCATTAAACTCTGTTTTCCTAGCTTATTGAAATTCTCCTTGTTTACATTATTTTTGGGCAAATATCAATGTTTGATGTAGTGCAGGTTTTTTAGAAGTAAAGAGAGATCTCATAGCCAGAAACCTCCTTCAAAATTCATCCATCCATGATCATTCCTTGCTTTCACTAAGACCCTCACCAATTTCATCATTTTACAAGGAAACCTCTCCAAGCGTGTTGAGAAAATCCAACCATCTCCTAACCTTGGCTTTTATTTCTGAGTGATCCTAGGCATTTTCTCACCCCATTCCATCCACCAAACACCTTCCCTAAGCCTTCCATCACCTTCATCACCCATCATTTTTCTCTCGGCTGTATCCTATAGAAATACAAGGAATCCTGTAGGATTTTAGGACATCCTGTAGTGGCCTATTTTGAGGCTGAATTGAGGGAAAATCCTCTATGAAGCTAGACAAGGTCACCTAAGGGTATCCAAAAACTTACAACCATCCACCAACATTCTTAAGCCACCTGCCACATCGCCAAAAGAGATTAGCTTTCACACTCTTCCATAAAAAAGATAAAAAGAAAACCAAATTTATTCTAGTCATTTACATGCACAAGAGTAATGTTTGATGTTTTGAAATTACATGCTTAGGACAGTAGAATTTCATGCATGTTAACTTAGCATCCTTGTTGAAGCATAGTCTCTTAGTAGTTCGTTAGGAAATGGTGTGTTTCATCATTGGATTTCAGTCTTTTTCCTTACTGCAATAGACAAGCTTTCTCTTATAGTAGATTTGTCTTTCCCTCATCAGTAATCAAGCTTCTTTTGAATCCATAGAATTTTGGCCTGAAAAACCCTAGTGGTCTCTCACCAACTAAACAGTGATAAAAGGGAAGAACCATCACTTTTAGTTATGTATACAACACTGTCACCCCCAAGTTTGTACGAACCCCGGGTTGATAAAGTAAAGCTAGTAGCCCCAGGAGTTGCAACATTCTTGCTTTAATAATGGTGCTCATCACTTTTTGGCACCATTGCAAGGGAGGTGTCTAAGTAATATCTGATTACTGCTTTCTTTCTTCCATTTCTTGTTTATGATATTCTGCTATTAGTTTCAATTCTGCAAGAGTAATTTAGTTGTTTTCTTTTCCATTCTGCATTCTTTGCTTTCCTTTCCATTCTGCAAGTAAGATTTCATTCAAATAGTCAATTTTTATTAAGTCAGCTGATTTTCATTCAGTCTGCAATTTCAATTTTGCAATCACTTTCAAAGTTTGAAAAAACTCAAAATAAAACAAAAACATTTTTTTCATGCCTCGTAGGAATAGGGATAACTTAGGGAATTTTTTGCCAAATACCCCCACTACTTCAAATAACTAACCTTCCCTCTTCTTCGGTGGTTGTGAATTGGAGGAACCCTTAGGTGAGCAACCTAAAATATTTGAAGAACCTACAGGGGAAGAAGAAGAAGAAGAACCCATTCATACTGATCTAATAGCTAAAAATAGAAATGACAAAGGAAATAGAGAAAGAGTTGAGGGTGCCTTCCCCATCAGGGAAACCAATGGGGATACTAAGATGAAGAATATATGCCCCTATGCCCTTCCTCATTTCCATGGCCTGACAACAGAAGATCCAGACACTTTCTTATTTGAATTTTTTGTCATGTGCCAAACATATGACTACACCAATGATAAGCAGAAGTTGAAATTATTCCCATCCACTCTCAAGGATGTATCTTTGTGTTGGTTCATGGGTTTACCTGGGGATAGCATCACCACTTGGGCTCAGATGCAACAAGCCTTCAACAAAAAGTATTGAGGCTATTGTAGGTCTAAAGAAACTAAAGAGGAAATTTTTAGGATGACCTTAGGGCATGATGAATCCCTAGAGGATTATGATGAAAGATTCCAGCTTAGCTATAAAAGGGCCAGGTGCACACTTGACCCTGATTCATTGAAGCTAGTCCTGCTTAGAGGAGTAAGGGAAAATATTCTGGATACCCTAAACATGTTAGCAGGAGGGGACATCTACCAATTACCCTATGAGGACATCAAGACTATATTTAGAAACCATTCTAGGGAAGCTAGGAGAAAGGGTAGGGGTAGTCAACCTATGGTTAGTCCATCCTCTTCCAATTCATCCATCAAGGGTGAAATTGGAAACATGCTAGAGTATTTCAAGAGTGAGATGCTGCAAACCATCACCCTACAAATGGACACTATGCACATTAAGAGAAAACAGGAGGAAGCAGAAAGATCCTTAGCCATTTTCTGCCCAAGATGCACCAGGAGGCACCCTAGGAATGAATGTCCATTGAATTTGATTGAAATCTGCTCAGTCTATGAAGAAAACCACTCCACAAACAAGTTCCCTTCTCTACCTGGACTAAAAGTTGTATATCAAGGAGTTAAAGGGGTAACTGAATAGCTCTGCTACATAAACCAAAGGAGATCTCATGGGCCTAGGCCATACCAGTAGTGCATGCAAGGGTCATCCCATGCATATTAAAACCCAAACCAGACCACATCCATTCCCTCTTGGGGCCCCCCTACTCATCCTTCCTAATCTACACCTCCTCCTTGGTCCTTTGCATCTTAGTATCATTCCTATCCAACTAGCCAGTCATTTCAACCATATTCTCCACCACAACCTCAGTGGAATGCAACACCCCAGGGGTGGAGGCCCCCATAAAACAATGCTCCAAATTTATTGCCTTCACCACTTGCGTAACCACAAATTTTACACTTTTCTCCACCTAAACAACCCCATATGCCTGGCCAGCCAAATCCGAACCCAAAAAACAAACAGGCACAACAAGTATATAGTGGAGAGACATCCTATCTAGCTTATGCTGTGGAAATTCAGGAAATCAACCTAAGATTCGGGAGAGTACTCCTGGACAACCAACATCTACCTCCACTTACGGAGGTTGACGAAAAAAGAGAGGGAAGCATGCCTAAAGTAAATCCACTACCCTTTCCTGAGAGATTAACCCAACCACTCCAACCTACCCCAAAAGAGATTGAACTTCTAGGAGAATTGAAAAAACTACGTGTCAAAATTCCACTTCTCCAAGCTATAAACGATGTGCCTATTTACAACAAGTTGATTAAAGAGAAGTGTTGCAAGCATCTAGGGAGGCGAAGAAGAGATTCCCCTACCATTAATGTCACTGGACAACTGTTTGACTTAATGTTGGGGCAAGTAATCTATCCAAAGTATTTAGACCCTAGAAGCCCTCTAGTAGATGTGCACATCAATGGAACCATTGTCCCACACACTTTGATTGATCTTGGGGCTACCATTAATGTGATTACCAAGGACACCATGCTCAAGCTCAACCTCCAGGGTTCATTGAGAAAGGCCACAACAATCCTGCAAATTTTATATTGCTCCATAGTGATCCCTGAGGGGATTGTGGAGGATGTGATGGTCTCCATTGACTCTTGGGAATACCCTGCAGATTTCCTAGTTCTCCAGCCTAAGGCCAAACTTACTGATTACCCTCTCATCCTTGGGAGGCCCTGGCTAGCCACTGCGGATGCCTACATTAGCTGCAAGGATGAAAATATGACTATAAAAAAGGGGCATATGTCCAAGCAGTTAGTCCTATACCCTCCTACTCAGCCATCTCTAGAACATGAATTACCTTTAAGGCTGGAAGAGGAGGAAGAAGATGAAGTTTATTCACCCAACTCTATACCTTAGAAACAACCATGGGAGGGGAACAACCAGATGAAGTTAATTTGATTGAACACATACTCCAAAGTCCAACTCCTAGTACATTGTCATTAGAAGAAGTAGTAAAGGAAGCATAAAACAACCATCAGATTGATCTATGCTTAGCCTATTCCAACCTATCTGTGTCAAAACCACAGAATTTGGTCCTAAGAGAACTTTGAAAATCAATCCATCTCTTTCTGTTCACCAAGAAGAAAAGTTGTACAACATGCTAAAGGAACATTTGGATGCCTTTTCTTGGAGTAAAAAGAAATGAAGGGAGTGCACCCCTTAGTGTGTACTCACCACATTAATATCAAATAAGGGTGCAAACCAATATGACAACCCCAAAGGAGGATGAATCCATATCTCAAGGATTTAGTCAAAGAAGAACTGCAAAAGCTACTAGATGCAGGATTCATTTACCCTATCTCAGGCAGTGAGTGGGTCTCTCCTTTGGTGTTGGTTCCAAAGAAAAATAGTAAGTGGAGGATTTGTGTCAACTACAGAGAGTTAAACAAAGCCACAAAGAAGGACCATTTCCCTCTACCTTTTATCAACCAAGTGCTAGATGGCTTGGCAGGGAAAAAGTTTTTCTCTTTCCTAGATGGATTCAATGGGTACAATCAAATTCAGATCAGCCCAGAAGACCAAGATAAAACCACCTTCCTTGTCCTTGGTGTACTTTCACCTATAGGGTCCTTCCCTTTGGCTTATGTAATGCTCCTTCCACTTTCCAGAGAGCAGTCCTCAATATATTTGTCGAGTTAGTCCATGATGAAGTAGAGATTTATATGGATGATTTTACACTTTATGGATGTGATTTCTAGGAGGCTCTATCCAACTTAGGTAAGGTGTTGAACAAATGCATTGAAATGAACCTGTCTCTTAATCTCGAAAAATGTGAATTCTTGATGACTACAAGGATTGTGCTAGGTCATTCAATATCCCAACAAGGATTGCAGGTGGACCCAAACAAAATAGCTATCATCTAAAAGGGCCGACCTCCGCAAAAGCAGAGAGATGTCAGAAGTTTCCTAGGGTTAGCTGGATACTATCGAAGGTTTATAAAAGACTTCATCAAGTTAGCTTCTCCTTTATTTGAGTTGTTGGCCAAAGACTTTGAGTTTGTATGGTCAAAAAAATGGTGAAGACACCTGGACACCCTGAAGGACAAGTTAACCACTGCACTGATTCTCCGAGGCCCAAATTGGGCCCTTCCTTTTCATATACATGTTGATGCCTCACGCAAAGCCATAGGAGCATCTCTAGGCCAGATAGATGAAAAATTGCTTTATGTCATTTATTTTATCAGTAAGAATCTGTCAAAGGCTGAACTGAACTACACAGTGACTGAAAAGGAGCTCATGGTTGTTGTGCATTCATTGAACAGATTTAGGAATTACATTACAAGCTATTAAAAATTTGTATATACCTGCAATCAAATATTTAATGAATAAACCTGATGTCAATGCCCAAATTATTATATGGTTACTTTTATTACAGCAAGTTGATCTAACCATTGTTGATAAGCCTAGCAAGGAAAATGTTGTTGTAGATTTTTTGTCTAGAATAACTTTGTCTGCATGTGAGGAAGGAATGGTTGATGATCAATTACTGAATGAACACTTATTCGCCATTTTAGTTCTCTCTCCATGGTTTGCTAACATAGCAAACTATTTGATATCTGCACAGTTCCCACCAAATTTGTCCTCCAAAGAGAAAAGAAAGATTGTGAGGAAGAGTGCCCCATTCACTTGGATTGGGGGCAACCTATTCAAACTAGGCCCAAATCAAATTCTGAAAATATGTGTCAGGGAGGAGGAAATCTTTGACATCCTTCTGACCTGTCATGATGGGCCTTGTGGAGGTCACTTTGCAGAAAAGAGGACAACATTCAAGGTGT
Source organism: Pinus taeda (assembly GCA_000404065.3). NCBI lineage: Eukaryota > Viridiplantae > Streptophyta > Pinopsida > Pinales > Pinaceae > Pinus > Pinus taeda. Next base: position 23,114 of record APFE030224024.1, on the reverse strand, counting down.
TACAAGCTGGTTATTATTGGGTCACTCTTCATCAGGATTTGAAAAGATATACTAGTCGGTGTGATCGGTGCCAAAGGATGGGAAAGCCTACTCCAAAGGATGAAATGCCTCTGCAACCTCAAGTGACTTTCGAACCATTTGACAAGTGGGCATGGATTTCATTGGACTTATTGACCCTCCTTCCAAGTAAAAGCAGTATATCATTATGTGCACTGAATATTTGACTAAGTGGGCTGAAACCAAGGAAATCAAGGCAGCAACAGAGGATAAGGTGGCTGAGTTCTTAAGGGAAAATATCTTTTACAAGTTTGGGTAACCTAGAGAACTAGTCACTGATCAAGGTAGCCAGTTTACATCCAACATGATTTAAGACTTGTTAATCCAACACAAGATCAAGCGTAGAACCTCCACTCCCTATCACCCACAAGCTAATGGGCAAGTGGAGGTGACCAATAGAGCGCTAGAGGGCATTCTGACCAAAGTGGTTAGCAACAAAAGAAAAGATTGGGCAAATAGACTAGTTGAGGCCACCTGGGCCTACAATACCACTTGGAAGACCACCACTGAATTCACACCCAATGAGTTGGTCTATGGGAAAAATTCCCTGCATTCCATTGAATTTGAGTACAATACATCGAGGATGGAAGCCCAACTATATCTAGATCTCAACAATGCACAAAAAGAGAGATTGCTCTAGCTGAATGGGTTAGATGAGTTCATAATTCAGGCCCTCCTACACATAGAGGTAGCTAAAATTCAGAGGAAGGTCTGGCATGACAAGAACATCAAGGACAAACAATTTCAAGAAAGTGATTGGGATTTGTTATATGATTCCAAATATAAGGACTTTAAGGGAAAGTTAAGGACTATATGGTTAGGGCCTTATGTCATAGAGAAATGTCATGATAATGGTTCAATGCAAATCAGAACCATAGATGCAGAGGCCATCCTTTACTTGTTAATGAGCAAAATTGAAAGTTTGCAAAAGGCCATTGTCAAAGCAAGAGTTCATTGATGATATCAACAAAACAGTAATGGTGGTGGAGCAAATCTCAGCTCCTACCTCATCAAGTCACCAAAAAAAATAAAGAAAAATAAGGAAACTCAGGTGGAAACCTCCATGAGGCGCCTGGGTCCCATTGTTGGGTTGAAAACCTCTTGAGGCGGCCCAATGGTATCAAAAAAAGAAAGAAATAAAAAGAGAAATAAAAATATCTATGGGCGCAAACCTCTCTTGAGGCGCCCAAGGCAAGCAGCTAGGATGAAAACCTCTTGGAGGCAGACTAGTTGTTTTCAAAAAAAATAAAAAAGAGAAAAGAAAAATTATTAAAATATTTTTTGCAAGTCAGCAGGAGGATGATCAGAGCAACAATGGAGAATCAAAAGGGACCTATTCAGCTCATATTTTTATTTCTCCATTCATTATCCTTCATCATTTCACCATTCCTTTCACTTTTTCACTCATTTGCCTCAGTTTCCAAGGGTTCTGTGTTTTCTATAGGATTCCCTATAAACCTACAAGATCCCTTGAAAACCTCCAAGATGATCTTGTAGGAATTACAGTGGCTTGGGAATCCTAAAGGAAGTGACCCTAGAGCAAGGAAATGGCTCACCCATGTCAAAGAAATAAATTCCTACATCAGCATTTCACTAACATACCTCTCTCCACCATGATCACCCTTGCATTCATTAAAAAAAAAAATCAGTTTCCAAAAAAACTACAGTTTTCAAGAAAAAAACACAAAGAAAAAAAATGAAGACAGAGAGAAAGGGGACAACACATGAAGGTTATTTTTCATCATTCACAAACGCCTAGATCTCCTCTCTTCCCATGCTAATCATCCTCGGGTCCCAGCAGTAGAATATGATTAAAATTTTTGAGGGAGAAGCATCTACAGGACATCTTATTGGAAATCCTGTAGCAACCTATCCCACAAAACAAAAATCATAGGTTACAGTGAGTTTCAAGCATGGACCCAAAGGTATAAGAAGTTCCTCTAGAGCATAGTAGTAGCAGCAATAGCATCATCATCAACACCGAGTACTTTCACATCAAATAAAATAATCAAAGGACAATAACAAAAAAAAATAGGAGAAATCACATGCAGCCAACACACAACAAAGACCTCATTTCCTTAACAATTGCAGCAAGGTATTGTTACCACATGTAAGTATCTCGCTTCCACTCTCTCATTTGCATAAAATGATCAAAAGATGTAAATATTGTGAATGAGTTGGTTTATAAGTGAAAGGTGGTCAGTTAACTTGGCCACCTTCATTCAGTCAATGAGGACAAAACAATTAGTCTTCACACACGTGGCAGCAGTCAAGTCAAAGAAAAGGAGGATGAGGTCGAAAGTAGTTAAGCTACGGATGCTTGAAGTGGGAGTTGATTACAAGGTGAAGAGAATGATGATGTGGTAGTGGGACCAACGTTCCAAAAATAGATATTCGTACCTCGGTTGCCATCACACCACCTCACTCAAATCAACCATAAGAGGAAATAAACATTGATCTCCATGCATAGATGCATTCAAATTCTCAAGGCTCACACTAGCAAAGTTGCTCTCGACCCTCATGAAGTCTACAGGAGAGGTAAATTTCATTTTTTTCCTACGCAGGACCACCTATAGGATCCTACACTTAATCCTATAGGATCCCACAGGAATCCTACAAGATATAGTCAGGCAGTCTACAGGGTTGGCAGTGAGCAATTTCAGAGTGAGAAAAACTGGGGTTGGCTACATCAACCATTGTAAAGAGGTAGTGTCTACATTTACTCCTATTTTTCTAAGTGAAAAGAACAAAAAAATCCTCTAGTTTGTTGATATTGATTGCAGTAAAAGGGAATTGTATCCACAGAAATTTCAGTTCAATTTCCTCCGTTAAAATTTTGTATCAGACGTATATACTCCTCCATCCATCAGATAAAATGACAAGGGGTTTTAATAGAAGGGATCCCATCAACACTATGAGGATTCATCAACACCCTCCTGTGCTAGAGATATTCAAAAGGCATAATTTGATGGGTTTCTTTGAGAAATTGAGGGGGTGTGATGATGAAGTAGCCAGATATTTTTCTCTCTCCCTCATTCCACTAACTAGGACCCATGCCACTATTGTGGTGAGAGGCCTCTCCATAGAGCTCACTCCTGAACTCATAAGCAGAATTACCACACTCCCCTTAGGAGTGCCTTGTAGAAAAGAAGACAAGGTAAATAGCAAAACTACAAAGAAGAAATTATTTTTAGAGGGAGAGGAGGCCATGGAAGACAAAAACGGAGTACGAAGAGCAAGCCTACCATATACCTGGAATGAAATAAGCCACCACCTTATAAAATATATATCATGTGAAGGTAGGTATAGTGTGGTATATGGATACCACTTTAGGCTTCTTGAAGAATTAAGGTTTGGAGCAGATACACCTCCTCACCACAGACTTAGCATACCCTACTTTCTTCTTCAATGACTAATAGATATGAGCATGGAGGTGTAGGAAGGAAACTACCAACAGCTAGCCCATCATGTGTTAATTAGACTCATCATAGAATATGCCCTCCAAAACCTTATAATTCCTATCACATGGGAAATATTCCGAGACATGCAGACAAAGGAGGATATAAAAGACCTCAAATATGACAAGAGACCTACTTCCGGTGAAAGGGATGAAGAAGAAAATAAAATAGATGAAAAATAAGTAGAGAGGGGTGAAGAAGAAATAGATGAGGAAGAAGAGGAAGAGAAATAGAAGGAAAGTGGTGAAGAAACAGAAGAAGTTGCTAAGGAGGAAATTGATGAACAAGGTGAGGAACTAGAGGGAGAAGAAGAGGAGAAAGACAAACATGAAAAGGGAAATGCAAAAGAGGAGGCAGAAGACAAGGAGGAGTTACCCAGGGTGTCTCCAGAACCCACTAAGAAAGAGGAAATAGCTACCCTCACTGCCCTTAGCACCCCTATCAAACAAAAATTCAAAGGACAAAGACAAACTCCTTTGTACTCTAGAACAAGAAAAAGTACAAGAATAAGGTAGGGAAAACCTCAAACTCCCACCAAAGTTCCCATTTCTATTGAAGAGTCGCCTAAATAGCAGGAGAAGATGGCTCCCCTTATTAAAACTCAAGGAGAAGGACCGTCAAGACAAACCTCCCCTAAGTCTCCTATCACTTATGTGAGAAGGCCTGCGACTAGATCTGCCTCATCCAAGGGAACAGACATCCTACAAGATATACAATAGGACCTATAGGAAGCAGAGGTAATCCTATAAGAAACTCTGCTAAACCCATAGGAAACTCAAATTGAATAAGGTAGGGAATATGCAGCAAGAAATAAAGAAGGAGGACCCAGAGCTAAGGGAACCTAGTCCTCAACCTAACCTTGACTCCTACTACAGATCTATTGAAGGGGGTAAGGTCATTCCACAAAAAATTTCCATCCCATTATTCTTTGATCTTGAGAAATAAAGATCAAGAACACTTAGATGGATGCAGATTTCCAAGTCCAAAGGAGTGGAGGACATAGGTCACATGGAGGAAAAGCTCAAAGAGATGGATAAATAATTAAGTAGCCTGAGGGACAAAGAGGCCATAATGCCATAATGAAAGCTCAATTGGAGGCAGAAAATTCATGGTTGAAAGGACAACTGCAAGAAAAAGAGAACCAATTGGAAACCATGGCCAGTCTATCCCTAGAGGCAATCCAGTATAGGATGCCAACTAAGTCCTATGCATTATACCTTAAGGAACAATGGCTGTAGTTCAAAATCAAGACCCTAGCATAGAGAGGCACTATGCCATTCTAGGATTATAGATAGTTCATTGATATTTGTGATCAAAGAACACTGGAGGATAAGGCTAAGGTGTTTGAGTTCTACTTGCATAACATGGCCTTGACAGATTTGAATGTATGGGACCCTAATGCAAAACTAGGGGATTTACAATTGATGGCTTTGGCATCATGGATGAACCATGAGGAAGCAAGGGCTGTAAAAATGAAGAATATATTGGCAAGGGAAAAAATGGAGCCTCTCATGATAATAGCTAAGCAGTCAAATCCAATGGTTTTCATCAACACACATAATTTAATTGCAAATGATCCTCAACTTGCACCCAGGTATCTTACTGCCCAAGAGCTAGAAATTACAAATTTTGAGGATATGTTCAGGTTGTTAGGGGATGACAACATGCAAGCTTTCCAAAGGAGATGGTATACTTTGACATACAGTTTAAAAATCATAAAGTACCATTCTCCTCAAAGAATGAGAGAAGCACTAAATAGGACACCCATGTACAAGAAAACCATCCAAAGGCTCAAAGTCAATTGGATTGGCTTGAGATTCAGTCCACCATTGCTCTTGGGGATGTTAGAAGGAAGGAAGGAAGAGGAAGAAAGAAAGTAGTGGGAGGAGATAGAAAGGAAGGCAGGATTAAATGCACAAGAAGAGGAAACCACAACAGAAGCATGGGATGTCAGGGAGGCCACTAGGGTTATGAAAGATATGGATATTGATTGACTTTCTCAAAGGATGAGCAACACTTTTAGTAGGGGATGATGAATTCACCTCCTAGCTTAGTCAAATCAACTCTTCTCACAATTTATTACATGTTTTGATTATATTTTGTTTAATGAGATGGGTTAAAGTGAGATATTATGCCTAGTGGACTAATGTGCATTGAATATAGGTTTGTGAGAGAAAATTAGGGATTTTTGTAAGATTAAAGGCTGAAACTCGAATGGAACAAGGGAGAGAGATTTTAGGAGGTAAATCCTCCTCATTTAGTCCTCCCTCATTCGAATATTCCTCCATCAATCACACTAGCTCGGAGTACAAGCAACCAAGTCAAGAAGATCAAAAGGCAGTGGAGCAAGTGACAGTCAAAGAGTTAGTTTATCTCAAGTTTGAGAGCTGAGCCTCCCTAGATTTAAGGAAGTAGTTGGAGACTTTAGTTGTATAAATAGAGAGGCCTAGAGCCTCATTAGGATTCAAATTTTTGCTGTAAAAACACTAGTTATTTTTAGCTCCAGACTTATGGAAAACATTGCTATGTAATTTTATGTTTTAATAATGAGAATAAGCTTTTTCTTGATCCAGTATTGAGTTAACTCAGAGGGCTGAAGCTCTTGGGTTAGGGCCCAACCCTAGCAACAAAGGCTTCTCTTCTTGTATCTATATGCTTAGATTGAATTCATAGATTCATGGTTAAATTGTCCTTAGAAGTATTTCATTGTAAGTAGTGTAGATTTGATTAGTTTGTTTATTAGTTTGCTTCCATTTGTGCTTTACTTCAATAGTAGTTTAGAAGAGATAAATTACCATCAAAAAGCTGTCAATAGGTGTTTTTTCCTCACTTCTTCCTTCAGGGATCATGATTTGAGGAAAGGGCTCCTCTGCAGCCCCAAAGAGACAGAATTCTACTTTCTCATAGAACTTAGAGTTTTATGTACTTAATCCAACATTTGATGAATTTTCAAGAGTAGGACCTAGTCATAATTTCTTCCATCTTCAACCTTACAGTAGATCTGATCAATGATTCTATCTTATTTTGCAATTTTTCCTCATGCATGAAGTAGACAGCTAGCTCATTAAACTTTGTTTTCCTAGCTTATTGAAATTCTCCTTGTTTACATGAATTTTGGGAAAATATCAATGTTTGATGCAGTGCAAGTGTTTCAGAAGTAAAGAGAGATCTCATAGCCAACAACCTCCTTTAAACTTCATCCATCCATGATCATTCCTTGCTTTCGCTAAGACCCTCACCAATTTCATCATTTTACAAGGAAACTTCTCCAAGCATGTTGAGCAAATCCAACCATCTCCCAACCTTGGTTTTGAGTTCTAAGTGATCCTAGGAATTTTCTCACCTCATTCCATCCACCAAGCACCTTCCTTAAGCCTTCCATCACCTTCAACACCCATCATTTTTCTCTTGGTTGTATCCTGTAGAAATACAAGGAATCCTGTAGGTTTTCCTGTAGTAGCCTGTTTTGAGGCTGAATTGAGGGAAAAGCCTCTAGGAAGCCAGAAAAGGTCACCTAAGGGTCTCCCAAACCTTTCAACCATCGACCAGCATTCCTAAGCCACCTACCACATCACCAAAATAGATTATCTTTCACACTCTTCCATAAAAAAATATAAAAAGAAAAACAAATTTAAGTCATTTACATGCACAGCAGTAATGTTTGATGTTTTGAACATACATGCTTAGGACAATATACTTTCATACATGTTAACTTAGCATTCTTGTTGAAGCATAGTATCTTAGCAGTTAGTTGGGAAATGATGTGTTTTAACCTTGGATTTCATTCTTTTTCCTTACTGCAGTAGACAAGCTTTCTCTGAGGGTAGATTTCTCTTTACCTCGTCAGTAATAAAGATTCTTTTGAATCCAAAGAAGTTTGGCTTTAAAAACCCTAGTGGTCTCTTGCCAGCTAAATAGTGACAAAAGGGCAGAACCATCACTTTTACTTGTGTGTACAACACTATCACCTCCAATTTTGTACGAACCCCGGGTTAATAAAGTAAAGTTGGTAGCCCCAGGAGTTGTTGCATTCTTGCTACAATACTGGTTCTCATTAGCCATTGAGGTTGGTGAGCCCGATCTTGCAAGGGTTCAATCAGTTCAAGTCCTAACTCCTTATACCCAGACCTTATTGAGGACATGCACATAAAAACAGAGAAAGAGCATACCACTTTGATACTGCTGATTCAGATTTATGTAGGAATAAAACAAAATACAGACTTAAATAGAAACAACTATCCTTGGTATTGTGAAGTCCTGGCACAACTATCAGGATTAAGCTAATGGAAGAGACAAGCTCCCAAATTGGGAGAGACTTTGGTCTGAATTAACGCAGGAGAGTATTAGAAGAAACGCTAGAGATGGTGTCACATCCATAAATGATGAGGAATAAAAAATTTCTTTAGTAGACAAAGGAAATAAATCCAAGGGAAAGAAGGCCCAAGGAAAGGAAGAACCCATCCAAAACCATGGCAAGAAGAAAGACCTCAATAACAATAAATGCTTTCACTACCATGAGTATGGACACTATGCAATCAATTGTTCATGCAAGAAATCCAGTAAGGAACCTATAGCAACAACATAAGGAGATGCTCTCACATCATATTTCAAGTTGGATTTCACCCTCATTTCTTCCATGGAAAGCACAATAAGTGGGAGTGAGTGGTACCTAGACTCTGGTGCTTCATATAAAATGACAGAAAATAAGGATTTCTTTAGCAAGCTAGAGGATAAGGACTTACAATTACCCGTAGAGCTTGGAGATGGTGGGAGATATAGTACCAAAGGGATTGGCATTGTCACATTTAAGAGCTATTTAAGCTATTATCTTCACCTAGAGAATGTAATGTATGTGCCTGGTATAAAGAAAAATCTAGTTTATGTAGTTTTACTTGAAGACAAAGGGTATGATATGGTGTTCAGTATGTTGGGTGTGCGTTATATTCTTTGCACGACTACCCCACGCATGGGGGGATCATAGGGGGGAAGGAAGCCCCTTTGTATGTTGCATCGGGCACAACAGGGGGATCATGGGGTGGGGGGGTGTGTTCCCCCCTGTCGGGGGGTATGTAAGGGGGTAGCCCTAGAAAGGAAGGGCACTTCAAAAGGGACTTTAAATCTAAAGCTCCTGAGAAAGGAAAGGGATTTTATGATGCTCCTTTTGCAGAGGAAACAACCACCTCCAATGAAGGTGGGGATGTGTACTTGGCTTCTTCTTCAAGTACACATGTAGATCATGAGGCATGGTTGATTGACTCAGGTGCATCCTTTCACTTCACTCCCCGTAGAGAGTGGTTTTGCGAGTATGAGAAATATGATGGTGGTGATGTCTTCTTAGGAGATGAAAAGAAGGCTAGAATCATTGGTCATGAAAAATTCAAGTTGAATTTGCAAGGTTGAAGGATTAGAACACTTTCAGGTGTTCTGCATATTCCTACATTGGCTAGAACTTTGATTTTTGTAAGCAAGCTAGATGATGTGGGTGTTCGAGAAAGATACCTACAAGATGGTTCAGGGAGCACTGGTATTGATGTGGGGAGTTCGGATTGGAACTTCGTAAAATCTTCAGGGTAGCATTTTTATTGATGGGTGCAATAGTTCTGTGCTTCCTAAAAGTGGAGTAGAAAATCTAGTGGTGTCTGGAGAAAGTACCATGATATGGCATCAAAAGCTTGGAAGTATTGGGGAGAAGGGCCTTTGAATACTTCATGGTAATGGTATGGTAGAAGGTATGTCTAATTTCTCTATGTATTTTGATTTCTGTGAAAATTATGTATATGGGAAGCAAAATCGAGTGAGTTTCCCCTCTGGTGCTAAGAGGGTGAAATAGATATTAGAGCTTGTGCACAGTGATGTGTTTGGACCTATGTAGGTTCCATCACTGGGTAAGTCTATGTACTATCCATAATTTATAAATGACTTCTCAAGGAATACATGGATATATTTCCTCCGGAAGAAATATGAAGTCTTTGAAAGGCTTAAAAAATTTAAGGCTCTAGTGGAAAACAAGATAGAGAAGAAGATAAAGGTGTTGAGGACAGATAATGGTGGAGAGTTTTGCAAGAAGGAATTTGAAGAGTTATGTAAGAAGTGTGGTATATCATGTTAAAAGACTACTCCATACAAACCTTAGAAAAATGGAGTTGTAGAAAGAATAAACATGGTGTTGATGGAAAAGGCAAAACACATGCTCAGTGGTGCTGGGTTAGGACATGAATTCTAGGCAGAGGCAGTGGAGAATGCATGTTACCTGGTCAACATATCACCTTCATCAGCGTTGGAGGATAAGACTCCACAAGAGGTATGGACTGGTAAGAAGCCTTCTCTTTCACACCTGAGGGTATTTGGATGTGATGCATATGTACATGTTCCAAAGGAGAAAAGAACAAATTTGGATAGTAAATCTGAAAGGTGCATCTGTATTAGGTATAAGCATGCTTTAAAAGGTTATAATATTTGGAAACCAAAAGCAAGGAAGGTTTTGTATAATTGAGATGTGGTGTTTAGAGAGGTGAAAGATGTTATTAAACATGAAGTCCTACCAAAAGAACTTGAGAAGTTAGAGTTTGAGCTAAAGGAGGAAGAATCAAACTCCACAACAGAAGAGGAATCAGAAGATGAAGAGCTACAAACTCCAGCTATGAGAAGATCAGTTGGAGAAACAAGGAAACTAGAAAGGTATAGTCCTTGTTCAAGTTTTTCTTTATCTATTACTAATGATGATCCCAAAACTGTGAGGGAAGCAGTAGATTTAGAGGATGGAAAACTTTGGAAAGAAGCCATGGTTGATGAAATGGAATCTTTGCACAAAAATGAGCCTTGGGATCTAATGGAGTTGTCGGCTAGAAGGAAACCCATTGGCAGCAAATGGGTGTTTAAGAAAAAGATGAATGCAGAAGGCAAGGTGGAGAAATACAAATCTTGGTTGGTAGAAAAATGTTATTCCTAGGTGTTAGGAATTGATTTTGTGGACATTTTTTCTCATGTTGCCAAGGTAGCTTCTATTATATTACTTTTATCTGTTGTTTCAGCTTTTGATTTTGAAGTAGAACAGGGGGATGTGAAGACAACATTTCTTCACAGGGATCTAGAAGAAGAGATCTACATGAAGCAACTTGAAGGTTTTGCAGTGAAGGGTAAGAAAGAACTGGAATGAAATTTAAAGAAGTCTTTGTATGGGTTAAAATAGTGACCAAGGATGTGTTATCAAAAGTTTGATACATTTATACAGGGACTTAGCTTCACTAGAAGAAAGGTAGATCACTATGTGTATTTTAAATTAATTGATGACTGTGTTATTTATCTGGTCTTGTATGTAGATGATATGTTGCTAGTTGGAAATGACAAAGAAATTATCTAGCATTTGAAGACTCAATTGTCCTCCAAATTCGACATGAAATACCTTGGTTCTGCAAACTATATTTTGGGCATGGAAATTAAACAAGATCACGCAAAGAGAAAGCTCTAGTTAAACAAGAGAAAGTATGCCGAGAAAATACTATAGAGGTTTAATATGCAGCATAGTAAATCGGTGAAGGTTCCCATTCCTGTAGATGTAAATTTATCTGTTGAATAGTGTCCCAAGACACAAGAAGAGGAAGGGGACATGTCCCGTGTTCCATACGCAAGTGCAATCGATAGCCTGATGTATGCAATGGTCTGTACTAGAATAGACATTCCACATGAAGTGGGAGTATTGAGCAAGTTTATGTCAAAACCAGGGAAGGAGCATTGGACAACAGTGAAGCGGGTTTTCAGGTATTTGCGTGGTACTAGTGATTATGGTTTGTCCTACCAAGGAAGGCCAGGATTGGACATAGTTTTGGACATCCATGGCTTTGTTGATGCAGAATGGGCTCGAGATCTGGATTAGAGAAGATCTACAAGTGGGTATGTGTTTAGCCTATTTGGAGGTGTGGTTAGTTGGATGAGCAAGAGGAAGTTTGTAGTGGCACTTTCAACTACAGAGGCAGAATACATGGTATCCACTCATGCAAGCAAGGAAGCAGTTTGGTTGCAGAGATTGTGTTCGAGTATGGGGTTAGTATAGTGATCTATAAGGATAGACTGTGATAGTCAAAGTGTAATTTTCTTGGAAAAAAACCCTGCTTATCATTCAAAGGCAAAGCTCATTGATGTTCCATATCACTTTGTTAGAGATATGGTTGAGGATAAAAAGGTGTTGCTAGTAAAGGTGGACACTTTGAAGAATACTACAGATGCATTGACAAAGTCTGTGGGCACTTAAAAGTTCTCTTGGTGTAGAGAAACAATGGGTGTTGCAGGTTTGGATCAATAACTAAGCTCTCATGTGGCCCCCTATGGAAAGAAAACAAGTTGAGAATGTTGGGTGTGTGTTATATTCTTTCCATGACTGCCCTAGGGGGCAATAGCCCCCCCTACACGACGTCTGGGGCAGCGCCCCGACAAAATTATTTTTGGACCCTATATTAGGTGGGAAGACCTACCTATTATTTTTTCCATGGATTTTGCACATGGTTTTGGCATGATGGTTTTATGTCCATGGTATTTTGTAGATCTGGTCAAGGGAACAATGCTTATGTTCTAATCCAGGGTTAATGGATTGGGGTTTATGGATGCTTTGACATGTATATATATGTATTGTAACATCAAAAGGAATATAATGGAAAATCAATTTGGTAGTCCCAGTTTTGGGATCCAGGGGAAAATCTTTGTGTATATATGTTTTATGTTTTATGCTCTTTCCATTGTTTATTTTCTATTTTTCTTTAAAATTGGTATGGAGGTAATTTCTTTATAGGGTTAAAACCTACACAATAGAGGGAAGGAATATCTGAAGCATGTTTCTACTTGACAAGTAAAACAAATTAGTGTTCGAATTAAAAACTATACAAGCTAGAGGTAGATTTTTCCATGCATGCAACTATACCTCTAGGAGTGAGATGGGCTGATGTAGAGCCTTACTCCTAGAGTTGCAAAGATTTGGGTAGGGTCCATAGGAGAGAAGTAATAGTCATAGTATACTCTTCTCATGGATCATTACCTTTATTACAGGGGCTCGCAATATTCAGTAGTAGAAGGATCAATCTTAGTTGATGCAGTAATATCTTGAGCGACAATACAGAGGCTAGTAGCGATCAAAGACTCATGAGTAGTTGTATCTCAGAGACATAGTTGATTCAGTATTTTGGATGCTTCTCAGTTACAGTTGTTGCAGTAACAACAAAAATAGTGAGAGATAATGTTAATTGTGTTATAATACATTCCTATAGAGGAGAAGGATTGGGGTTGTGTAGAAACCTTTTCTTGCTAAGAGTGAGTGTTAAATTGTAGCAAGAAAAGGCTTCATTTGACTTGTGCCTTAGTCAAATGGAGAAATTTGATCTTTCACATCGACAAGATGACTTGAGTTGCAGTTAGAAGGAGTGACATGGCCAAGTCACTTGGTTAAGTCAGTCAATTTGAGTTTGTGGGAAAGAAGTAGAGTTGTGAATGAGTTGATTATTAAGATCTAGAAATCTAGATGAGTTATAGTTAGTGAAATAGTTATCTTAGCTCTATTCATGAATAGAGTCAGTATGAGTTTAGTTGAGTAGTTGTAACTATTGTTAACTCACTTATCTCTCAGTTAACTAGTCAATTTACTAAAATAGCCATGTTCATTCATGCAATTCAAATTTCCTATTTGAGTGGAGGGAAAATGCATAATTGTATTTATTATTGTATACTAGTGAGTGTGCAAAGTTTGCATGTAGCAGGTGAGCTAATTTCCTCAGGAATTGCGCAAGGAAATAGGAGGGGCAGGAGGCCTATATTTGGCGAAGTATTTTCCAGAGAAAACTTAGGAGGAAGAGATTAATATTGCAATGCAAGTTGAGCTTCAAGGATTGAATCTTTCATTGTAACAGATCATTGTTCTCATATGATATAATACAAACAAAGGAGGGGTTTTTCCCAGTTGGGTTTCCTAGTAATATTGTGTTCATTGTGATTAAATGATTGCATGTGTTTCTATAGTATTTCTTTCCTTCCATAAATTGAGTAGAAGAAAATTGTGTCTATTCATTTCACTCTGATTTCATTATCAACTGAAAATTTCAAGTTATTTTTATACTAAACATCCAAAAACCGAACCCTAGGAGATGAAGCACCAAAATTTAGTTGGAACGCAAACTTCCTGGTGTCATAATTCAGCCATATAATATTCATTTGGTGTGTATGATACTACGTTGGAAATATATATTCGAGGAAAATAAATTTTCCCAGCAAGCCCTTGTCCATGGTATAAGGGCTTGACACCTTTTTCAAAAAAATGTTGTTTAAGGCCTCAAAATGGCTCCAAAAGTTCAGGACCCAAAAAACTGCAAAAAATATAAATTTGTTCTAGAATTAAGGAAACTGAAAGGAAATAGTGTCAAGGGTCCAAGAGGAATAGTAGGGTGGCCACCAATATCCACTGGGATCAGTCCTTCCCCCTTGGGAAGTAATGGTCCCCATTGCATTGAGCACCTCTATGAGATGGGGAAACCTCTACTTTACTTGGTCCCTAGTGAACCACTTGCCTTGGTGCAAGAGTTGGCCAACTTTGACAGTCTGATATAATTGGATCCTCTATTGGTGAGTGTTCTTGATTTGTGTGTCCATGAGCCGATTAGTTATGACCTGATTCAGGTAGTCTAGGTTGAGCTCTATTGGTGTCAGTTGTTTGGCAATGTTTGATGTGTTCAACAATAGTGGGAAGTATATCGAAGGAAATCCACATTAAACATTCTGTGTAGGCTAAGGAATTAGGGAATGTTGAGCTTCAAAGCATTGTCTCCAAAATCCTTGGTGATGGTTTAAGGCTTGTATTGGAGTGGTCAAATCTTCAATGGGCTCCAACAAGGTGTTCTTTCTGCAAATCAACCTAGAATTTTTCTCCCACCTGAAACTTATGAGGCACTCGATGTTGATCATAGCATTGTTTGTAATTGGCATTGGATTTATCAAAGATGTAGTGAACCTGCTGGTGGATGTGCTAAATGCATTCAATAAACTTGATTGCTTTATAAGCCTCAGACTCCACATGTGTATATTCTACATGTGTAGTTGCATGAGGTACAAAAATATCATTCGAACACACTGATTGAAATCCCAGACCCACTTAAAAGGGACTACAACCAATTGAGCTATAAAGAGCTCTTTTATAACTATGTTTCACATAGAGAAGGCTCTTAGCCAAGGTTCGTGGATGCTTGGAGATGTACTTGCCTAGTATGTGCACTATCACCATGTTACGAACTTTGTCTAGCCATCAGTCTGTGGATGGAATGTAGTTGAGTTGGTGAGCTTGGTGTCCAACAATGACCAAAGAATCATCCAGAATGTGCTTAGGAACCCATTATCTCAATTAGATATAATGGTCTGCGAGATCCCAAAATGTACCCACACTCATTCAAAGACTAGTTTGGAAATATCCTCTATTGTGATACTCTTATTGCAGGCTACTAATATATCCATTGTAGAAAATCTATCCACAAACATAAATACATAGTCATTACCATGCTTGGTAGAAGGGACGCTAGATAGATAGTCCATTGAGATAGATTCGCAGGGCTATCTGGGAGTAGGTAGAATAGTGTATAGGCCTTCCTTCTTGAGGTTTGGCTTGGGGATTGCACAAGTAGTGTAGGATATGATATATTTTCCAACATATTGTCATATTTATGATATATTTTCCAACATCTTGTCATATTTTTGGCTAATAAAAATACATTTGCAGATCGCCACAATTTTCTCACTCCAAAGTGTCCCACAACACGACTGTAGTGCACCTCCCAAATCAGCTTGGCATGCTTACTTGAAGGAACAAAAATTTGGTCTTGGTAGCATAATAATTCATGCTGGAGGTGGAAGTTCAGTACTTTCTTTCCATCCACTAGCATCTGGTCTGTGATGGCGAAGTCTAGATCATTTTTGTATATTTGTGGCCATCCAGAGGTCTTGTGGCCAAAAGAGTTGAGAATAGTGGTTAGTGCTACAACCGAGGACCGAGTGAATTGGATCTTAGCAAGATCCACATGCACACCTTTCTCATCAATGATGTAACCTATATATTGGATCTAGCCCATTCCAAAGGTACATTTCTCTAAGTTAGCACATAGTTTGCATTGTTGCAGGGTTTGAAGGACATGTCGAATGTGTTGCAAGTTCTCTTCCCATATCTTGCTAAATATGAGGATGTCATCCATATATACAACCATGAACAAATTTGTGAGGGGCCGGAAGATGTCATCCATTAGTTTCATAAAATTTGCAAGGGAATTTGTCAACCCGAAAGGCATGATCAACCACTCAAAATGACCCTCTTTGTATTTAAAGGAAGTATTCCATACATTTGTGGGTTCTATTGGAGCCTGGTGATAACAACACATCAAATTAATCTTCCTGAAGTACTTGGCCCACTTGATTTGTTCAATAAGGTCATCAATCCATGGGATTGGATACCTGTTCCTGAAAGTAATTTTGTTTAGTTCCCGATAATCAAGACAAAGCCTCAAGGTCCCATCCTTATTCTGTGTTAAAAAAATGACAACAATGTAAATGATATAATTATCTAGGTAAATTTTATTCTACCGCTTAGTAAGTTTCTATAATGAAAAGAAGTTATGTAAAAAAGTACCCAATATTAATTGGTTATTTCCCAAGAGGCTTGTAACTTGGAGAAACATTCTTGAGCAATAAGATTTCTAATCTCTTGCCATGTGGAGGTTTCCTTGACACACTATCAAAGTTTTACCACGTAAATTTCTTGTTTTTCTTGCTATGTGATTTCAGTTTCTTATTTTATGCAATTCTTTCATATTTGAATGTTAATGACTCCAATGCCAGCAAGTGGTATTAGATTCATGAGAGGTTGATGAAGTCTACTAAAAATGAGCAAAGAAGAACCATTGTCCGCCTATTTCCATTGTGTAAGTTAGTCAATGAATTTGGAGGCTAATTTTCAAACGTCGCCAGAACAAAGCCATAGAGGAGTCATTGAAGCAGCCATTGTAGAGGGAAGCAACCACCATCGAGGGAAGAAGTCGTCATAGAGGAAGAAGCACCATTTTTTTTAAGATGAGAATTCTAAAAAGAACAACGGAGAGCTGGAAAAAGCTATTGTTTTTTATTTAATTCGTCGCGCTGTCTGACGACGATTGGCAATGAGCTGCCGGATGAAGAGCCTGACCCACAAAAAGAAAATAAACCTCTATTTTCCATCATTTCTGGTCCATACCACCACTGAGAAAGATGACTACCACCTAGAAAGTTGTGAGAAGCCACACATCATAAGAAGTTTTGAGGTGGGGCCGTTGAAGCGACTATCAAGGTTGTTAGAAACAAGAAAATCCCACAGAGAGCTAATTCCCCATAAGGAGGAGTGATCGCTACACCATAGAGAATCAAGCACTCACAAAAATAAGGTGTAGTAAGATACTGGAGATTTGTTGAAGTAGAGACCCGAGTACTTTTTTTTTTTGACTGATTGTTGATGATTCCTTAAGCAAAAACAATTTTTTCTTTTTGAATTGGAGTAGGATTTATTAAAAAAAGAAGGGAAACCCTTTTCTAAAATTCTGAACTGAAAAGGATAAGTAGGGATTTTTTAGCAATACCAGAAAAAATTGGAATAGGGATTTTAAGGTTTTTTAAAAATTAAAAAAGGGGGAAACTCTAGAAACTAGAATTTTTTTGAAACCCTAGCTAAAAGAAGGAAACCCTAGTAGGAGGATTTTCTAAAAAGAATTCAGAGCCTTTGTAGGAAGAAATAGAAAAAATGACGAATGCTAAGTTTGAGGTGGAGAAATTCACTGACAAGAACAATTTTGAATTGTGGAAACTGATATTTAGGGATTTGTTGGTGCAACAAGGGTTGCACAAAGCTTTAGACATGTTTAAAAAGAAACCTATTGGCATGATAGATTTGGATTGGAAGGACTTAGATGCCCAAGCTCTTAGTACCATCAGGTTGTGCCTAGAAGATGAAGTTCTCTTCAACATTGTTGAATAAACCTCAGCATCAGGTTTTTGGGTGAAATTGGAAACATTGTATATGACCAAATCTTTAACCAAAATAATTTATTTGAAGAGGCAATTGTATAGCCTTCGGGTGAAGGAGGGTACTAAAATTGCATAACACTTAAGTGTTTTTAATACACTTATTTTCCATTTGTAATATATGGAAGTTAAATTTCAGGAAGAAGACAAATTTATTACCTTGTTGTGTTCCTTACCCAAGCCTTGGGATCACTTTGTAAATTCTATCAATTTGAGCACAACTGAATATTTGGAATTTGATTCAGTTGTGGGAGCTCTGTTATCTGAAGAAGTGCGAAGGAATTCAAACATTGAAACTTTTGCACCAAAAGCCATGGTAGCTAGAGGCTGGTCAAAGGAAAGAGGAGAGAAAGCGAGTTCTTCCAAATCAAAATCAAAAGAAAAGAAGTGTAAAGTCAAATGATGGTATTGCAATAAAATAGGACACCTCAAGAAATACTGTTGGAAATGAAAAGAGTCTAAAAACCCAAAGAAGGAAGAAAATCAAGTTGATTCAAGCATGATAGATGAAGTTTTATCTACTTAATTAGGCATGGTAGATGAATCTTTACTTGTTTGCAATGTCTCTCAGAATTATGAAAGTTGGTTGTTAGATTCTAGTGCTTTTCATCACATGAGTCCGCGCAAAAATTAGTCTTCTTCTTATGAAGTTGTGAATGGTAGTTCTGTGTTTATGGGAGATGATGTATCTTTTCAAGCTATGGGATGGGAAATGTCAAAATTAAAATGTATGATTGTTGGGAGAGAGTCCCCTAAGGTCAATTTTGGGGTTAAAAGCCCAAGTTTTGGGGCAAAAAGCCCAAGTTTTTGTATGTAAAGTGTAAATTATTTGCAATTTGTGGTCGCGGAGCGCGTAGATGTAAAGTGTCATAAATGGTTTTACGCTTCTGTTTATGTAAGTCGTGTCGGCTTTCGAAGATCTACCCATGATCCGTGGACCATGGGATTATATAAAAAGGAGAGTCTTAGAAGAGTCTAAGGTAGTTCAGTCATTGATGATGAGGAATGTAATGGGTCATTAGCAAAAAGAGCGAAGAGTCTTAGAGTAGAAGAGAGGCTCTGAACTTGTGTGTGCAGAGGCCTAGAGTAGAGTCTACAACTGTGTGCACGTACTCCTGCAGCTTAGTGTGCAGGGTAGTTTGAGTCTATATGAAGATCTAAAGCATTAATAAAGAAGATTACTCTGGAAATACATGTGTTTGATCTATTTACTTCTTTTATGAATGAATTTGATTATGTTATGACGAAAATTGGGTTTATGATTTAATGTTATATTGATGCGTGAATATGTATATTTTACATTGTTATATGAATGCAAGTAATAATATCTTCTTACGCAAATAATTTCTTAATGCATGCTAAAGATATCAGACACTTAAGCTGATCTAGATAATAACAGACTTAGGAGTGATTACAGAGGTGCATAAGTGGTTGATTCATCTGTGTAAGGTCTGTGAAAGGTAGTCATAGACCTTCGCAAAGGTCTAGAGGTTGGTAAAAGGAAATTATATCGATAAGCCTCAAGGGATTATCGATCTACGCGAAGGTAGAACTAGGGTATAAAACAACATCACTACCATCTCTGGGTGTAAAAACTTGGTTCCAGCATCCCCCCATACTGCTTCGAGTGAGACTTCAATCCGCGCTCCGCAAATTGATGCCGAAAGGGCTAGTAGTGTAGGGATTTTCTTGGTTTTCTTAACACTGAACCTGGGTCAAGACCCCCTAAGCCAAGAATGATGATATAGTTAGAACATTAATTGATGCTTTACATGTACCTGAGTTGAGAACAAAATTGATTTCATTGAGAGTGTTGGACTCAGATGGTTATAAATTTATAGGTCAAAATGGAGCGTTGAAAGTTTCCAAAAGTTCTCTAGTTGTTATGAAGGCAGAGAAGACCATAAATCTTTACAAACTCAAAGGAAGTACTCAGGTCAGTGAGGCAATGACTATATCTAAGAAGGAAGAAGAAGGTACTTGCCTATGGCATGAATGACTGGGTCACATGAGTGAGAAGGATCTCCAAGTACTGATGAATCACAAGTTTCTTCCTGATTTGAAATCCTTGAGGTAGGATTTTTGTAAACATTGTGTGTATGGGAAACAATGTAAACATAAATTTAAAACTAGAAGTCATAATAGTAAACAATTTTTGGACTATATTCATTCTGATCTTTGGGGATCATCTCCTACTTTATCATATGGAGGTGCATTATACTTCTTAATGTTTATTAATGATTTATCCAAGAAATTTTAGGTCTATATGTTGAAAAGAAAATATGATGTATTTAATGTTTTTAAACAATTTAAAGCTATGGTGGAAAATAAAACAGGAAAATAAATTAAATGTTTAAGAACTGACAATGGAGGTGAATTTACTTCCCTAGAATTTGAACAATACTAGAAGGATGAAGGGATTGTTAGACATAAAACTATTGTTTATACTCCTCAGGAAAATGGTGTTGTTGAATGTATGAATCAAACTCTTATGGAAAGAGCTAGAAGCATGATCAACAATGTTAACCTACAAAAGGAGTTATGGGCAAAATCAATATCTACTACATGTTATTTAGTTAACAAATCACTTTTTGTTTCCATTAATTGTAAAATTCCTAAAGAAGTTTGGTTGGGTCAGTCTTGTGATTATTCACATTTAAGGATTTCTATTGTGATGCTTATGGTCTTATTCCAAAGAATCAACATTCAAAGTTAGACCCAAAAGTAAAATGTTATGTCTTTGTTGGGTATGACTATGTGGTGAAAGGATACAGGTTGTGGGATCCTTCTTCGAGGAAGATAGTCATTAGTAGAGATGTAACATTTGATGA
Organism: Pinus taeda; assembly: GCA_000404065.3. NCBI lineage: Eukaryota > Viridiplantae > Streptophyta > Pinopsida > Pinales > Pinaceae > Pinus > Pinus taeda. The sequence goes on along the minus strand of APFE030224024.1, from coordinate 2,704 downwards.
ATCTTCTCTTCTAAAACTAGATGTCCTAAAAGTTGAATAAGAACAGGTGTCGCCAAATCAACAAATTCAATTGGAGGCCAGACCTTTTTCAGAAAATCGAAAGGAAGGAGAGGCTTCTGAAGAAAAGGGTAAAGAAGATGCAAAGGAAACTGTAGAAGTTCCAAAAGCAATTTAGAAGGTATTTATTTTCATGAGATTTTTTCACCAGTTGTAAAACTTGTTTCTATTCGTACCATGTTAGTAATCACATTACTTGATCTTGAATTAGAACAGTTAGATGTTAAAAAATATTTTCATGGAGATTTGGATGAAGAGATTTATATGGAACAACCGAAAGGTTTTGTACAAGGTCATAACAAAAGATTAGTTTGCAAGCTCGGGAAATCATTGTATGGCTTGAGGTAGTCTCCCAGGAAATGGTACAAGAAGATTGATTCCTTCATCATGAGCCAGAACTTTACTAGAAGTGAATATGATCATTGTGTAAACTTCAAAAGTTTCAATGGAATACTCATTATCTTGGTCTTGTATGTTGACGATATGCTTATTATGAGCAAAAGCATGGAAGAGATCAATAGGTTAAAGGCTCAGCTTTATAGCACGTTTGATATGAAGGATCTTGGAGCGGGAAAACATATCTTGGGCATGGAGATACACAGAGATAGAAAAAATGGAAAGCTATGGTTATTACAACAGAAGTATGTGGAGAAAGTACTTGAAAAGTTTGGTATGAACGATGTGAAACCTGTTAATGTTCCATTAGCTTCCCATTTTAAGATTTCTTTGGATTTTAGTCCTAGAACTGATGAAGAAAAGAAGTATATGTCTCTTGTACCATATGAGAATGTGGTAGGAAAATTAATGTATGTGATGGTATCTACAAGGAATGTCATTTCACATGCAGTTGGAGTTGTCAGCTGATTCATGGAAAATCCAAGAGAAGAACATTAGCGAGCAGTGAAATGGGTGCTTCAATATTTGAGAGGAACAAGTGAGCATTGTATCATCTTTAATGGTAGTGAAGGATTAGTATGTGGATATGTGGATGTTGATTATGAAATTGATTTGGAGAAGAGGATATCTACTACAAGATATGTATTTACTCTTGTAGTTGGAGCAATTAGTTGGATGTCAAATATTCAAGAAACAATTGCTTTCTCTACCACTGAAGCAAGGTATATAGATGCTTCAAATGCATGTAAAGAGGCAATATGTTGAAAGGTCTAGTTGATGAGACTGAAAGGTCGCAGGAGAAAGTGAATGTATTCTATGACTTTTAGAGTGCTACTTATTTGACTACAAATCAAGCTTATCACAAAAATACTAATCACATTGATGTAAGGTACCATTTTGTGAGACATCTAATCGATGGTGGTGTTGTCACCTTCTGAAAATAGAATTCTAGTTGTACAAAGAGGACAAAAGAAGCAAGAAGTTTTCAGCCATCTTCCAAGCCACAAAAGATCTCAATGCTAAATTGGACCCTCTCCACTAGATAATGCTCAGAATAATCTTTTCAACAGTACTTGGAAGTCCAAAAATGGACTTCTAGATCAGAAGTTGGAGCATATTGAAGATACCCTTTGAAAACCTAAAAAACCAAGAGAAAAAGACCAAGGGTAAGACTCATCTCAAATCGCAATCAGAGTTCCTAGCAGCAGAAGGATAGGATAGTGAGATCAGCGATTAGCGATCACCGATATTGCAAATCACAAATTTCAGAGGTCTAGCACAAATCGCATATCAGAGGTTCCAGTGATTGTCGATATTGCAATCACAAATTTCAGAGGTCCGGTGTAAATAGCATATCAGAGGTTCCAACGATCATTGATATCATGATCACACTCAGAGTTGTATCATAGATTAGTTATCAACATTTTCAAAGGCTACGAATAGATATAGTGTCATGAAAACCATCGAACACTGATAAAATTAAACGTGTCGGGACTTCAGCCTATAGTGTAAATCACCGAGGAAGGGTTGATTGCGATTAACAAAGAAATTCAGCCAAAGACCAAAGGTAGGCGAGCTTTTTATCTCTCGTCTAGTAGGGTCATGTGGCAACACATGATTCGTTCTAAGAAATACACATGGCAGCTGACATCAGCATGATGTGGTGTTACGAAGGACATGTGGCATAATGATTTGGCATTTTAAGGTGTCATAAGAGGCCAAAACAGGGTGACACGTGTCACCACTCACATGGTGACACATGGCAAAGGATGACATCATCCCGTGTATCGGTGATCACACTCAGAGTTGTATCGCAGATCAACGATTGGCATTTTCAAAGGTTGCGAACAGATACAATGTCATGAAACCATCGAACACCGATATTGTGGGCCTGAAGCAAAGGGGACAGGTGGCATAAGGCGGGTCGCATGACTATATGCACTTTATGCATCAATTAAATGTTGAAGAGGGAGTCCATACAGGCTGTTTGATCTTGATTTGATTTGTGGAAAACCTGTGATCAGTTATGAAACCGACGTTTCAGACTACCTTAGTGAGTCCATCATCAGGGCAATGAGATAGTTTTTTGAGAAGATATTGAATTTCAGAGCTTTATTAATAGTTGAAAAAAAAATTTATTTCAGTTATTGTTATTATACTTGGTCGGCTAATTAATAATTGAATATTTATTTGAATGAATTTTAATTGCTTAATTATTTATTTGATTATATTTATTTATTTTAATTTTTAA
>APFE030224018.1:3915-43127 GCA_000404065.3 Pinus taeda | reverse complement strand
GAAGCCTGCATGCTTGCAATTGCGACCAAAAGCTCCCTATGGTAACCATGCAGCTACAAATCAAAACCCTAGATCACACATGTGAGCTTCAAACCCTGCAATTTCAGACCTGTACAGACCAATCTCTATGAACCACTTCAAACCTCTGTGAGCCAAATCAAATAAAGAAGAATTATTGATGGTATCCAAATGAGGGTCACTTGACTTGTATTTATAGCCATCAAGGGTGTCCAATTTCCTTTTGGGCTACCTGTCCTTTTTGTGCACATGGAGGTTTCCATATTAAAATATATTTTCCTTAACCAAATTAAATTCTTCCAAGGGATAATAGGGGTCTTCCTTGCTAAGGAATATTTTCCAAAGGAGGAAATTTGACCCTAAGCTACAAAAGTTAACATTGGTATGAAAAACCTACTACAGTCAAGAATTTCAAAGTATTGGAGGTAAGTGTTACATCAAGAGGAATGGTGACATGCTTGGTAAGTTTGTTGCAAGGGATGATGAATGTATTTTTCATGGATATTCTCATAATAGCAAAGGTTATAGATGTCATAATAAGAATATCAAGAGGATTATTAACTATATTGATGTCAAAGTGGATGAATATGTTGAATCTAAAGTAAATCAACCAGTAAATACTAACTCCCCTGGCCCAATTAACAATGATGATAAGGTCAAAGAGTCACTTTTAGATGAAGACAGTGAAGATCCCTCCAATCCTCAAGCCATATATCCTTCAAGGTATGTACAAAAACACCATCCATTTGATCAAATTGTTGGTGATTTAAACACAAGTGTCCAGACTAGAAGGATGTTGTTTAATCCCCCTACTCAAGCGCATGTAGCATGGACTAGATAGAGAAACAATATATATGTGAGCTTGTCCCTAGACCAACAAACAATAATTTCATTGTCATGAGGTGGGTTTTTAGGAACACGCTGAATGGGCATGGTGAACTGGTAAGGAGCAAAGCAATATTAGTGTGCAAATACTATGCACAAATCATAGTTATGGATTTTGATTAAACCTTTTCTCTTGTTTCTCGATTAGAAGTGATCATAATGTTTTTGGAATTTTCCTATTTCAAGAAATTCAAGGTATATCATATGGATGTCAAATCTTCCTTTCTAAATTGAGATTTGCAGGGATAATTTTATATTGAGCAGTTATATGGTTTTCAATTAACAGATCAACTTGATTATGTTTGCAAGATGAAGAAGGCCTTGTATGGTCTCAAGCAAGCCCCATGGGCTTGGTATTCCAAGTTGGATAGTTACTTGCTCAAGTGTGGCTTCAAAAGTGGGGAAACTAATATTAATTTATATGTTAAATATAATAATGTCATATTGATAGGGATAATTGTCTATGTTGATGGTGTTATATTTGCTAGTGATTCAAATCAACTAATATGTCAGTTTGATGTTGATATAAAGGTTGAGTTTGATATGTCTATGCTTGGAGAACTTTCTTATTTCTATGGATTGTAGATTGCATAAACTCCCGAAGGGATTTTATATCACAAAGAAAATATCTCAAGGAAGTGTTGAAGAATCTTGGCATGAGGGAGTGTTCTTTAGTGAGCACACCAATGGTGATAGCTTGCAAGCTTAGCCAGACTGATGAATCACCAAAATTGGACCACACTTTATATAGGTATATTATAGGTGGCCTCCTGTATTTGATAGCTTCAAGACTAAACGTTATGCAGGCAGTTGGTATTGTTGGAAGCTTTCAAGCAACCCTCAAACAAAGTCATCTTCTAGTAGCCAAGACGAATCTCAGATATCGCAAAGCCACGATGGATTATGGACTTTGGTACCCAAGAGGTAAATAAATTGCACTGACTGATGTTGATGATCGAAAGAGAATTAGTGGTGTTGCTTTCATTCTTGGAGAATGTCTAGTTTCATGGTTGATCAAGAAGCATGCTTCAATCTCTCTATATACCACTAAAGCAGAATATATAGCAGAAACCTCTTGTTGTACTCATCTCTTATGGATGAAGCATACTCTGCAGGATGTACAAGTATTATATGATGAACCCATTCCTATTATTTGTGACAATACAAGTGCCATCAACATGTTAAAGAATATTGTTTTTCACTCAAAGACAAAGAATATTCCAATCCAGTATCATTTCTTAAGAGAGAATGTTGCAAATTAGATTATTTGACTAGAGTATGTACCTAGAAAAGAGTAGGTAGCTGATATTTTCACAAAATCTCTACCAATAGATGAATTTTAGTATTTAAGGCATAGATTAGGAGTTTTTCCTCTTGCCTCTCTCAACTAAATTTTCCTTAAAGTGGAAGAAAGGAAGACAACAATGTTCAACATATCAAGATGCAACTGCCAAGTCTACAGGATCAACAAGATAGGGAAGATTGTTGACAGGGGGAGAAAGTCTGTAGGGGGAGCCCATTAATGTCTTTTCCATTGATGTCAAAGGATGAGAAGTGTTTGTGATCAAACAAAGGAGAATAACTCCATACAAAAGGGGAGAAGTATTGTTGATCAAACAAAAGATGGAAAATAACTTCAAACAAAGAAGGAGATGTGTTGGTGATCAAATAAGAGAAGTACACCACAATAGTAATATAGTAGAAAAGGAGTGCATTTTAGGGGGGAGAATCATCTCAAGGAGTCTAATGGAGGAGAAGATGATGATCCATCCAAAGGAGAATGAAAAGCACACTTTGTTTCTTTATGGTGTTGATTCTGTTTGATCAAGGTGTTTCCATTTCTATCAAAGGGGGAGAATGTTAGAAATGTTTCGTCATTAATGGAAAAGGTGATTAGGATGAAGTAAATAATAGAGATGATTGCAAGAAGAATGAAGAAAAGCTCAAATAATGGTAAAGGAAAATATGGTAATGATGTGGAAACTTTGAAACCATTTTTAGTTAGGAATATCACTTCATTAACAGTTGGAACCCAATTTAATGGCTATAGCTATGAAATATATTTCTAGTGGTATGTGGAAGATAAAAAATGGCCTCCTAGATTAAAAGTTAGAGCTAGTCAAAGGTGAGGACCCTCAAAGTCAAAGTTATAGTGCTAAAGTGGCTAGAGGAACCTTTGGCACATGTGTTAATTTGGTTTTTTTCCAAAAGTAGCGATATAGTTGGTAGAGCGACCAAACAAAAGACTGGGCAGATGTGTCTCTGAAAACAAAAGGCGACAAACATTTTTATTGGTGCAAATGGGAGGTCCCATTTGAAAACTAAGCCTAAGGGACTAACCTTATAAGGTTGCAAAGGGATTATGTGTAATGAAGCACGAGATGACGCCAGCCAAGGATGATGCCATTTCGGCGGGAGTACCCCATAAGGGATTTCCTAGAAGAGCCAAAGAGAGCGCATAAGGGAAATGCCAGAGATGATGACAACACGAGATAGGTAGCCTGATAATATCAGGAGCATGCACAGTTGACTGGCAGAGTTTGAAAGAAGGAGACCCCCACTTTATAGTTAAGCCTGTGAAGGCTAGCCCAAAATAATTAATGAAGGCAACAGTGTAAAAGGTCAGAACCCTTATAAAAAATTTATAAAGGAAAATGGTCACAAAAACAAGGCCTGAGACACTTTTTTGTCTCCTCTCTAACAATACGTGTGGTAGAATCTAATTGATTAGTGATGATGTCAGCATGACATAGAGAGGGGACACTTGGCCTGTAGATTTAGTTGTTTTAGGTACCATAGTGGGTCAAATCCAGGTGACACGTGCACACTCTAGAGGCACCATGTGGCAAAGGTGATGTAAGCATGTCATCATCTCATAGGGTCAATCACAAAATGTTTATAAGTTAGTGCAGGGATGAACAACAAGCTGACTGGGTGGCAGGAAACATGGAAATTGCCAATGACATTTAATCCTGACGTGCATTTGATTGGTTCTTTAAAAGTTGTGGGAAACCCCATAGGGATAACTCATCCTAGTCCTTAGACCCCAGAGGTGTTTATGAAATAACGTTGGGGAAAAGAAGCTAAGGCCTAAGATTTAGCACAAGGACTTGGTTCATGCATGCATTATGACCGAGGGCATAGAGGATTTTCAATGTAATATAAGCCCTAGGGGCTATAACATAAAGGGGCCCATGAAAGGTGGTTTGTTTTGTTAACTTAAAGCCCAACAAAGTAATGTTTGGCATTTGATTAAAGAGCTTTGGTGCTTAAAACAAAGTCTTCGAACCTAAAACATGAATGGGTTGGCAGATTAAAATTTTTCATGGACCACTTTGTCATTTAGAAAAAAGGCATATACTTGGCAACATTTTATATAAATCCTTCCAGATTTTGCATGAAATAATTTATAGGCACTGACATATTTGGTGGCAGATTTCACATAATAGCGAAATTTGGAGCTCTCTAAAAATAGAAAAACTTAGCTAAATGTTGTAAAATTTCTAGAATAGAAAAATTGAGCAGTTAAGCTCAAATTTTCTTGCAGAAACAGGTTAGAAGAGTTTGAATATTTGGATAGAAGATTTATATGATTTGACAAGAGTAGAAAAAAGGAAAAAATACAAGATCCACACAATTTTCGAAGTGCAAAAGAGCTAAAGTTTCAATTCTAAAAATATTAGTCCAAAATCTTTATAAGCATATTCGATTAAGGAAGTTATTGAGTGTGTGTGTGCAAAAGCGTAATTGTGTGAGCAAGTGTGTTGGTGATGATACTATTGTGTTCAATAGTGAAAGATTGTTGAAGGTGTTGGTAATGGTGGTTTTGGTGAGTGTTTGAGAGACAAACTGATTTATTTTGTAAAAGGGAATGGTTTCATGATTTGAATTTGAAAATAGATGAAAGATGAATCATTGAGGTCAAGCAAGAGGTAACTGGCAGATTAGGGGTGGTATCTCCTTCCAATAGTTGTTGGTAAATATTTATGGGTTGGAGCTCCTTTTAGTAGAAGCTGATAAACTCAGGGGATGTAGCTTGTTTTAGTGGTAGATAAATCAGGGAGTAGTTGATTCCTACTAGTTGTATCCAAAGAACTTTGTAACAACAAGTAGTAGCTCACACTTGTGAATTAATTTGAACAAAAGTTTGAAGAATATGTGTACTATTTGTGTGATTTATGTTGATTCTTTCCATGCTCATCTGAATTAATTGTTGAAATATTTCTTGGTGTCCTAATATCATTACGAGTTAAAGAAAGTTTTAAAAATTCTACAATATTGATTCAAACCCCCCCACCTGCCCCCCAACTCTCATTATTTTCCTAGTTTCTAACACTTGTGGCTTAAGCCTTTTGACACAAATCCTTCTAATTCTTAACCTACAAGTAGAACATGGTTGGATGGATGAGAGTGTTGATGAGTTATTGGCATTGTTACTTCAGTGGTTACCACTTGGACTGCACATTGAAAACAAAAAAAAAGCATGTAAAGTGAAAACCCCTAAGCTTGGCTTGGGGTGTGAAAACATCCACACATGTGTGTATGGTTGTGTATTATTTTATAAAAATCTTGCAAGTGAGTTTGAATATTTAAAATGTGAAGAAGGGAGGTATAGAACGGGGGTGAAATCAAATTAAGCTCTTAGGAAGGTTCTTTGCCACTTTCCACTAATATAATGATTTCTTTGAACGTATAGATGTTGAGACATTGTTGAGATCATGCAACGACATGCCCAAAATAAGAGCATTGATGGAAAACAACCATTTGTGGCTGATTCTAACATATGGAAGGAAATTGACAACATATCAACTGATTTTTCCCAATATCCTCATAATATAAGGTTGGTTTTAGCTTTAGATGAGGTGAACCCTTTCTCAAATCATAGTACTAAATGGTAAACTTGGCCAATGTTTTTAATAAATTATAATTTGCCTCCATGGTTAGAAACCAAACCATTTTTCTTGATGTTTTCATTAATTATACTAGGGAAAAAAAACGTGAATTCATATATAATTGATGCTTATTTAGATCCATTGTGTGATGAGATACTATATTTGTGGAAAGGAATTGAAACAATTCAAATTTTAAGGGATGGTAATTCAATTTGTTTCACATTAAGAGCTTCCTTATTTTTTATGATACATGATCTTCCTGCATATGGAAGTTTTACTAGTCTCAATGTTCATGGATACCATGGATGTTTGGCTTGCATCTTCAAGGGTTTTGTGAGGCGCTCAAGTAGTTTTCATAAATGTATTTATTTTGGAAATCATACTTACCTTAAAATAGATCATCCATATTGCCTTCAAAAGTCACATTTCAATGGTAAAGTAGATAATCGTGAAACACCATTGGTAATAACAATTGATTACATTATTGATAATGGAGAAAAAAGAATGCAGTTTATTGAAAATGGTGACATTCATGGTAGTAAAAATGATCCACTAAGATAATAATGGTGTAAAAAGAGTGTGCATATTCTATAATTTTCCATACTTAAAGCATATAGTCATTAGGCATACTATTGAATTTATGTATACCGAGAAAAACATAGCTTTTGCTATTATAGAAACTCTTTTTGGTGCATATGATACAATGTCATCATGATTAGACCTTCAAGAACTAAATATTTGTCAAAATATTTGGGGGAAAACTATGGCGATGAAAAAAATAGAAAACATATTCCTCCTTATATGTGGACAAGGGAAAAATGTGCACATTTCTTAAATTTGATGCCTCAAACTCGGTTTCCTACTGAATATGTAAGTAGTAATACTAGAAGAAAAATTGACAATAATAGCTTAAGAGGCCTTAAAACCCATGACTGTCATGTCATAATCAAGAATATTTTAACTATTGCAGTCATAACAAGTTTGGAAAAGGGGCCAAGATTGGAAACTATAAGGTTGGGCCTAATATTAAAGAGAATTAGTTTGTCACATGTTAGATCCTTCAAAATTTGATAATTTGAGGGGAGAGCTTGTTGAAGTCCTTTGCTTATTGGAATGAGAATTTCCACCAATAAATTTCAATATTTCTATGCATATTTTTATACATTTAGAACATGAACTAGAGCATTGTGGCCTGATAAGAATGAGATGGATGTATCATATAGAATGATATATAAATGTCTTGAAAAAATATCCTCGTAATAAGGAAAAAATAGAAGGTAAATTGTGTGAGGGATATTTAATGCAAGAGGCCATAGGATTTTTCATAGAATATATGAAGGATTTTAGTGATGTCAATCGACATGTGTGGGATGATGAAAAATATGAGAGAGTTACAGGTGAATTATTAGAAGGAAATGATCATCGCTTCAAGCTATCAAATGAGGAAAGAATTGTGATACATGCCTATGTTCTTTAGAATACATCCTCATTCAATAAGTGGCATGGGTGAAATATTATTTACATGATAATTTATTTATTTATGTTCATTTAATAGTTAAATTATTATCATTCTTACTATCTTTTATGTTCATCTTCTATGTAAAAAATACGAAGAAGAGATTCGAACAAAGATGTGTCCATATTGAAGGCATACACTTCGAGATTTAAATATTAGAGATGGTTCTTTTTCTAAAATTTGATGATTGGATTGTTGATGCAATTAATGATGCACACCAACAAGGTCAAGATATAATAATCGAGGAAATTGATCTTTCACAACCTCCAAATATATGGGCTTTTTCTTTCTGTGGGATATGGGCCTATGGTAATCATTTTAGAGTGGAAGAAAGTGACATAGAAAAGGAAAATTGTGATTGTATTGTTAATGTTAATTTTCATAATGACATTGAAAAGAACTTTTATGTTGGATTCATACAAGAAATTATTCAAGTTGAGTATGGTGAAACTAGTCCTATATTAATAAAATGTAAATGTATCAATCCATTCACAATACAACGTGATGTGTATGGATTTGTACATGAAAATACACGTAAAATTTTATTCAATACCAATATGTCATATGTTTCTAGTCTTGAAATTAACCAATCATTTTTAATTGATGATGTAACAATTATAGGATGGTCACATGTCACTCAAATAGAGCCTCACTCAAAAAGGACATTCATGGAATATGTTGATATAATGGTCAATGGGAAATGTAATAGTTTACAAGAAACATTGGAAGAAGAAGTTGAAGATGACGATAGAATATTTGAAGAAGAAATTTTGATTCCCAATGAAGAGACTAAGATAGAGAATATAATTCATGGTTATGACAATGGATTGTATGAGGATGTTCAAAAAAATCAAGAACATGCATACATAAGTGATCAAGATTGTGATTCTGATGGCGATGCAAATGATCACGAAATGATTTGTCACCTTAACTTTATGGAATAAATGTTTATGATACAAATGGATTTTATTTTTTTGGCCATGGTATTAGCCATGGGATAAATTAGCATTGTATTGAATATTGATAGGAAATATTATACCTATATATATTTAATATCATGCATGTAGGATTTCTCTTTAAAATTTCAGGAAAATGGAACACACCTTGAATCTAATGGTTTGATCCTCATACAATAGTACCACTATCCCAAGGGAAGTTTCCAACATGGAGGGAATGGTTTGGGCATTGATGAAGAAGTGTTTGGTGCACCCATATGAGGACATCATGGTTGTGGTGATAAGATCAAAGAATTTGGTGTACTACTTGAGAGACTTTGGGAAGTGATGGTTGTTTAGATATAAATGTTGAGCCTCATGGTCCATTGGGGATTGCCCTTTAATACTCTATCAAAATGGATATAGGTAAATCAAATCAATTGTTAAGAGGTAGATGAGGTAATTTGTGGGGTGGGAACCCAAGTGAATTCATAAGTCTAGGATGATTCCCTATGGACTCCATACAACAATTTTGGGCTTTCAAAGACATTATGTACTTGATTGAGATATATATATTCCATTATGGTGCTTCTGTTTTATTAATAGAGAAGAAAATATCATTAATGCATGTACTATTTGGCCTAAGATCCTAATTTATGCATTGTGAACATATGTGAGTTCTTTAAGTAAATTCATGTTTTTCTTTCCTATTTTTTTTGTTCCAAAATGGGTGTACAAACCTTAGGTTGGGGTGTATAATGAGCACCATAATTAACTTAGTTTATTTTATTTCTATGGCATTTACCTTTTGAAAACCCTTAAGCTTTGGCATTATGAGAAAAATATCTATTGAACTAACCAATTATGTATCCATTTGTAGTTTATAAATGAAGTACATGTAATTTAATTTGGGAGTGCTTTATCATATTTTATGTATGTACAATGAACATGTGTCAATATTAGGCTTGAAAATGAGTTATGTGTGTTCTATTTTTATTTCTATGGATGTCGTATTCATCATAGAATGGATATTTACTTGTTCCATCAAAACAAATCAATTTTTCATAAACATGGCTATCTTATTGTAGCATTACATGTAATTTTTGGTTGTTGGAATGTGTCACTTGATTGCAGACCTTTAAGAAAAGTATTTTTATTTTGAAGACTCAATACTTCTTTTTGGGTCAGGGTGGGTTACGAGCCAAACGACACATATTTGTAAGTATATGTTTGTTTTGTTGATTATTGTACATTGTGTTATGAATTTTGATTTATTTATATATCCCACTAATTTTTTGTTGATAATGATTTCTAATTTGAATGCACTAATAGAGAACTAGTTGTGAGTGAAATGACTCATTATATGACAAAAAATTCTAAAAAAAATTATATGTCAAAAAATATAATAAAATGTTGTTTTCCATCTCTTAAAGTTGAGAGAAGAAAAATTCGAGACACATCTACTGTTGGACACCATAGTGAGGATTATAATCATGCAATGAAATGTAGAACTGGGTTGGCAAAGACAATGTCAACCATAGCCTCCTCCATTGAACCTCTTTGTTGTTGCATGGAAAAAGAAGGAAGTTAACATTGATTTAGATGAGGTATGCTAATTATCATTCCCCTGCAACTAGTTCTCCACTTGAATTTTTAATATGTTATTGTTTTGGTTCCATTTCCATTCACTCACAAAGCCTTTTTTTATTGGCAATGCATTTCAATCATAGGAAGAAATTGTAAGTATAGGTGGTGCAACAATGTTGAATGACTCAAGCGAGGTTCATGAACATGCAAAGGTATATACTAATTCAATAGCTATGCTTTACTATTATATTTTTTGTTTTTTTGTTATGTTTTTGTGTTTTAATGTAATATTTTATTTGTGCATAATGAAATCACATGTAGGATGTTAAAGGAAAAACATTCACCTTAAGAATTTTGAAATATGACAAAATTTATGCACCTGGACATTCCCAATCAGTGGCAGATCGTGTTGGTATTAAAGAAATTGACTCAGTGAGTGCATGTAATTTTTTTCAATAACTATGTATGTTTTTGCAATTTTATTGGTAATTAAAACTTCATTATTATATATATATATATATATATATATAATTATAGCGCCCATTAACTCCAATAGGTCATGAAGTACTCCAAGTGGTGAGAAAGTTAACATATTAGATCCATATGATGGTGCTATTTTCATCATTGGATGAATTCATTCACTTTCTATAATCCATGGAGTGTCACTTGGTCTTGAAGATGCAAATGCAAATTTCATTAATGTGGCAAGTAACATCCCCTACTGAATGAAGATAAAATAGATGGATGTTTCCATTTGAAGGAGAAGGAAAGGAGGTTCATTCAGTGGGAAAAGAGCTATTTGGAAAATTCATCCATCTATACGATCTCCATGTTCTTGTAATAAAAATGTTTTTCATATTGTTGTTGACAATATGGACTTGTGTCGGATTGTTGTCGAATTTTTGATTCAGGTGGTTGAATTTATGCTACTGATGGAAAATGCCACTTGCAAACTATTGTATTTGTTTATATAAATTGGAATTAGTCATGCATATGATATTGTATTCACATGATTATGTAGGATACCATTTCACATGATTATGTCCTAAGTTACAACTAACTAACAAATTTAGTTATTTCTCTGTTGTACAATCACTTGGAGCAATTTTTTTAAATGCAATTCTATGCTACATCCTACAATTTGTTAGTGACACAAGAATGAATTTTGTATACTCTTAACACAATGATGAGCTTTGTGTTTCTTCTATAATTTTTATTGTTGTATTTTATATTCATGCTTCATTAGCTCAGTGTTAATTTTAAGCATGCAAATAAGGGGACAAAAACAACAAATTTTTGGTATGCATTGGATGGGAAGAAAAGATATTCAGTAAGTTAAAACATAGAATCAACAAAAGCTATTGAGTAATAAACATGTTGATGATATTGTTATTGAAAATATTGACTAGTGTTGGATTGTTGTCAGATTTTTTATTCAGATGGTTGAATTTATGCTACTAATTAAAAATGACACATGCAAATTATTGTATTTGTTTATATAAATTGGAATCAGTCATGCATGTAATATTGTGTTCACATGATTATGTAGGATATCCTTTCACATGATTATGTCCTAAGTTATAAATAACTAACAAATTTAGTTATTGATTTGTTGTATAATCACTTGGTGCAAATTCTTTTAATGCAACTCTAGGCTACAACCTACAATTTGTTGGTGACACAAGAGTAAATTTTGTATACTATTAGCGCAAAGATTATCTTTTTGCTTTTTCTACAGTTTTGATTGTTGTATTTGATATTCATGCTCCATTTTCATGGTGTTAATTTTAAGCATGCAAAGGAGGGGAAGGAAACAACAACTTTCTAGTATGCATTAGGTGGGAAGCAAATATATTCAATAAGTGACAACACAAAATCAACAAAATATATTTAGTACTAAACATGTTGTTGATAATTTCTTTGATAGTATTGACTAGTGTCATATTGTTGTCATGTTTTTTATTTAGGTGGTTGAATTTATGATATTGATTGACAATGCCACATGCAAACTAGTGTATTTGTTTATGTAAATTGGAACCAGTCATACATATAATATTTGTTCACATGATTATGTAGGATACCGTTTCACATGATTATGTCCTAAGTTATATCTAACTAACAAATTCAATTATTGCTTTTTTGTACAATCACCTGGAGAATTGTTTTTTAATGCAATTCTAGGCTATAACCTACAATTTGTTGGTGACACGAAAGTGAATTTTTTATACTCTTAGCACAGGGATGAGCTCTATATTTCTTCTACATTTATGATTGTTATATTTGATATTCATAATTCATTAGCCTAGTGTTAATTTCAAGCATGTAAAGGAGAGGACGAAAACGATAACTTTTTGGTATGCATTGGGTGGGAAATGAATATATTCAGTAAGTGACAACACAAAGTCATGTTCTTTGTTTATTACTAGATTTTTATTTGGGCTATGGTTTCCATTGGGATATTATCCTAGCCATAGCTTTTGAAATATTTGGGCTGAAGGAATTGGTTTCGCTATGATATTTTTTTGAAATCTTTATATTTTGGTAGCTTTTTAAACTAGCCAATTAAATGAAAGGAAAAATATTGCTTTGTTGAAAGTAACATGTCATCGTCCTCAAGATCGGGAGATGGACATTTTACAATTTTTTTTCTATGACCCAATAACGTAGACATTAGTTTGTTTCTAAGAAAGGGATTTTGTTATTCTTAAATATATTGGATTAATCTTTACATAACTTATAAAATTGCAAAATTGTCTATTTCTACAGTAGGAAACATTTACGCCAAATGTATCTTTTTAAGGGGAGGTTCCCCTTGAAGTCTTCATCGTCTAGGTTTCAGAGATGTCATTCAATTGTGTATCACCTTGTTATTATTAAGATAATTGTGGAGGAGTGTTGTAATAATAAAATTGATCTCTTATGTTGTTTTGTTGACTTTAAACGATTTTTTGACATTGTTCTTTGGAAAAACCTTTAGAAAAGCTTGGAAGAGATACTGGTTCATCTTGAGTTGAGGGCTATAGTGACAACATTGTATGAAAACATTATTTCCAATCTTAAGACCACTAAGGGTTGGTTAAATATGAAAATAATTGTTATATTAGAGTCAAGCAAGGGTGGCCCTTGTCCCTTGCCATTTTGGCATATATATTGATAACCTATAAAAGTGTTTGGAAGAGGCAGGTTTTCTTGGCCGCATGCTCATTGGTATAATCATAACTCTTATCCTTTATGATGATGATATTTTCTTATGGCTAGGAGTCTTTATGATCATGAAAATATACTAGGAACCTTCAATAATTCTATTTCAATATAGATATGATTGTTGATATTGACAAAACAAAAGTCATGGTAATCAATCCGGAAAGGTCACATGTGATACTTCTATATATGATATCAATAGGTTGGGGAATGTTAGGTGCCTATACTACTAGTGTAACCCCTTATTGTTATTAGTGTGACCCCCTTATTATATTGTTGTGCCCATGTAGTCCCCATATTGTTATTATTGTGCCCCATAGAAGCCCACTATTGTTATTGTTGTGCCCCTACATTATTATTGTTATGTTGACTTTGATTATATTATGACCCCTTATACTCCTATATATATAAAGGAGGTCTTGTCATTTGTATCATCCAAGAATTGTTCATTTGTGTAATGTAAAGGAGGTTGCCCCCTCGAAGAGGCTTATTTCTAAGTCGTTGATCTATCTTTTCTATCTTTTTTGAGCTGGTTTCATAACAGAGAAGATTCCTTCATGCAAATATCTAGGAATCAATATACATCACAAGGTGAAATGGAATTATATCATTAAGAAAAGGATGAATGAGGGATGGAAAGATTATTATGGCCTTGAAAATAATTGTAAGTTGGAAACTATTTGGATATGGGATAAAAAGAAGCTCATCTTTGAGATTCTTGTCTCTCATGTTATATTATATGGATATGAAGTGTGGAGTTGTAATATCTCCAAAAAATCACGGAGGAAGACATAATAGATCCAAAAGAAATTTGTAATATACAAGCTCGATATTAAAGGAAATACACCCTATCGTATCCTCCTCATTGAAGCAAGCCTTTCCCCACTGAAAGCATGACTATGACTAGGTATCTTATGTAGAAGAAAAGGTTTAACAACATAAAATACAAGAGGTTTCATAAAATTGCTTCTAACTCCATCCAAAACCACCACCTTAAACTCAAGTAAAGACAACATAAGTATAGCCATTCTTGGCTAGACCACTAGGGGTTAAAGGAGGAGATTATTTTTCAAAATAAAGACACTCCATAAAAAATGAAGGAGAAATTATGTGGTGATAAAGAATCAGAAGGAAAAAAAGAATCTAATATATTATAAGGAGGTTATCAACCCAAATCTTGAAAATAAACAAATATCTCTTTGTCTTGGCTATATATCGATGACCACTATGTCCATGAAATATTTGTACCCAGTTGATCCACCTAAAGGGATCACTTTCATTGACGCAAACACAAAGCCTAAACTCGAGAGTGTAGAGAGATTTGAACATGTAACCTCTCAATATCAAAAATGTCTTAATGACAAAGACTCAACCAATTAGACTAACCCTCAAAACTCTTTATATTACATAAGATAAAAGATATTATAATAAATTATATATAAATATATTATTTATCATTTATTTATTAAATTATAAAATAAAACTTTTAATTTTATAAAACAACTTTATAAATTAATATAATAATATCTCATTAATATTAAAATATATTATTTTATTTAACTATTAAATAATATTATATATATTATATAATATTTATATTATTTATATTTATTAAAAAATTTTAAAATTTTCCTTAAATAGAACTAAAATTTCAACTCCATACTTTTATTTATCATTTTATATATTTTTTCTCTTCATTCTTAGTCATCTCCCTGAATTCTTATTGAAGAGATAAATTCCAACCATTTTAATCTAAACCTTCCATCACCATATTTATACATTTGTCTTTACATGCTCATTTATAATCAGTGATTTATCGTGATATATATAAAAACTTTTTGAACAGTAAATTACAATAATTTGTGTAAACGTTTTGAGTAGTAAATTACAATAATTTATATATTTAAGATACTAAATTAAAAATATACAAAAAGTTACCTAATTTCAACTACTAAACAATTCACCTCTATATACATGAAATTTCATGGATGGTCAAACATCATTCTCGCCAAGTTAGTCAAAAGCCAATAGCACTTGATAACTTCCTTATATGAAAGTCTTTTTTAGGAGATGTTTATTATGATTGTTATCGTAATACTATATATTTGGCTTATGTTAATTTTAAAAATATTATAATGTTATGTATTTTTTGCTTTATTTTTAAAAACCGATACAAATTATTTAATTTGTAAGTTTTATATTTTATTATTTTAATGGTTATTCATATTTGTATATAAAGAAAATTATAGTTTTGATAATAAATTTGTTATGCATTTTCTTAAAATTAATTGTTAGGCAGCTATTATTTCGAAATTATAATATATTTATGAAAGACATTTTACCATGCAAATGCCTTTGGATTTGGTGACTAATAAGGATACAAAGTATTTAATATTTTATGTGTTGGATTTGCTTTATTATATTTAAATTTATTTATATTAAATGATGCACATCTCAATATACAAAAAAGTAAATGTTATGTAAACGATTATTTATTTTTTACTTTTCATTGTATTTTTATCATGATCTCCAAAGATTCCTTGGACTTATAAGAAACTTGTTTTTATCTTGATTTCCAATGTAAGCCCTAGCCCTATAAGAGGTCATGAGACTATTATGAAAAAGGACAAAGTGAAAAGTAATTAAGAAAATACGATGGTTGATGTCTCTTTCTATGGAAATACTTTTGTTGTGGTCTTTCTTAGTATTTTCCTTGATTGGAATCATGATTTCTCTTATTCATAGTATTAAATTCCATAGTCACCTACCTCGGGTGTGAGATGACATGTCATTCATCATTATGAACAAGGCAATATTCTAAATTACATATTGATTAATTATATCCTAACTACATTGAAGGCATTTTTTAAGTGAGGGCCTCTCCTAAGTTGTAGTCATCCATCTATATCCAATTAATAATTACCACCATTTACACACTGAAACCACCATATAATTATATCTCTAGGTTGAACTCTTGGTAACTTCATCATCCTCGCCTACCATCAACTCAAAATAATTTTTGTTGTTGTTATTGTTCATGGCCATTTCATTGGATTAGACCCCCCTTATCTTGAATAAAAAAAATCCATGTCTCATTGAAGCATGTATAGTTCATAATATCAAACTATATAAAAGTGGGTCGTTGTAAGATGAAAAGATTAAAGTTAAATGGGGTGCTTGTTGGAGCTCAGATCCTACGACACATGTATATGAGATTATATCTGATGGAATGTAGACCCCCTTACCCCATCAGAGTTTATTGGGGGGAGTCCACATTCAGTGTTTTAATTAAACATCCCATCAATCAATCAATGACAAAGGTTAAATGTGGAACCCCCTACCCATTT
This sequence comes from Pinus taeda, assembly GCA_000404065.3. NCBI lineage: Eukaryota > Viridiplantae > Streptophyta > Pinopsida > Pinales > Pinaceae > Pinus > Pinus taeda. Next base: position 26,746 of record APFE030224018.1, on the reverse strand, counting down.
TGAAATCATTAGGGGGCTCCACAAAACCAGCTTTTGTGGTTTTCAGAAAGATAGCATATGATTAATGTGGCATCTAATGACAAGCAAGCTTGGCAAGTGAGCATGCAAAGCGAGCTTGACTAGTTAGCATCCAATGTTGTTGAAGATTCCATATCACCCTTAATGGGTGCTAATGTGGCTATCCACGTCAGCGTCATTACATCATGACATCACCCAAATAAATCGATTTTAAAACAAAATGCACCAGTTTTTCAAATGGAAAAGGGTTTTTGTATGCTCAAGAAAGAAATAAACAAAGGTTTTGTGCATCCAGACAACAATCGAGTTGAAAACTCAAATTGTTGAATCATCCACAGTGAATTCCAAGCCTCAAAGTGTTGAAAATGCAACAAGAAAATCCTACATTAATTTTGTCTTTGAATTAAATTAGGAATAAAATAGTAATTCTGCATCTCATGGAAACTTGTATTAGTTAACTAAGTTAATTTGATTTAGTTGGCTCAGTTAATTCGAGTTGAGGGTCTAACTAGAGTCATGTAGAGTGTCTCCTATATTATAGAAGCCATGGTTGAGTATATTTTTAGTTGTAATTAATCAATTCAATCTAATTGATTTAAAGTAAGTTAAACTAGTTCTAACTGATGGAGGAATTAGTGGGAGGTCTAGTAGTGTGGTTGCCTACAGTTGAGTGTGTGCTTCCTGAAGTACAGTGTGGTGCTACCTGAAGTGAAGTGTGGTGTTGCCTTAAGTGCAATGTGGTCCTGCTTGAAGTGATCAACTAGTAAACTGATGATTCACTCATAAATAACTCATGCATGTTAGATATGAGAAATACCCAGTTGAGATTGGAGTTCAGGGACAGTGTATTATCAATTGTATAATCATCTGAATTGTACAGGTGGTGCATGTAGTTAGAGGAAGATCCTAAAGGAACTGCGCAATCCAATGGAGAAAAATTCCTATTAAATAATGGCCTAATTCCTCATTGAAAAAAGAAAGGAAGTAGGAGCTTGGAAGGCTAAGAATTTGGCTAAGTGTTGGCGAGAGTCAGCCTAGGAAGCAGTGAGACAAATAGAGATAATGCAAAGGTTGCTCAAGCTTGAGCAAAGCATTATAATATTCTCATATTTTCTGACTTATGTAAAATACAAATCGCAGGGGGTTTTAGCTATGGCTTTCCCTAGGAAATCAATGATTAATGTGTTGATTGAATTCTTTCTCTTGTATGCTTCATGATTCTGCAATCGTTTAATTGTTTTTGCCGATGAGTAGAGTAGATTTAATTCTATTATTTTATCATATTACAATTAGCAGTTTGAATCTACAAGGAATTTCTACATGTTACCAGATATATATTTGTAGAAATTTCTACATGGTATCAGAGTTGAAATCACTATAGAATAGAATAATTTGAAGTTTTCCTTGCAGATTCATGGAGCTCTAGTCTAGGGAAGATTTAGAAGACCTTATGTGCAGAATTCTTAAAGGAGCTAGAAGCTTGTGAGTGGGCAGATCAGTGAGCCAATGTTTAGTGACAGAAAAAGGAGATGTGATCATTGACACTAGTAGATTGAGGAGCAGAGATATTTCCCATAGGGAGATTAAGACTTAGAGCAAGCAACCCTATGGAAGCTAATACTTCAAGATCTGGGGAGATCAGACTCATTATTGAAGTTGTTGTAGTAGCAGTGCGGATGCAGCAACAGAGAGGTAGCGACAACAATATGAGTAGATCAAATTTAGATCATGCATGAAAAGCCTTGAGGAGCAAGGAAAAGACTGGAGCTTTGGTGGTTGAGAGGGAGCACGCTTTACCTCTCAACATGTAACATCAAAAGCAAGCTCAACAAGTTGTGGAGTAGCCACAATTGGAGAAGCAGAGAGGAGGCTAGCTAGATACATCCACTCAAGAAGAGCCCTCTAGTAGGGGGAAATTTTGAGCCAAGTGGGCAGAGGGAGCTCATGCAACTATTCCTCCAGGAGCAAGGTGGAGTGATGTAGATTCTTAATACAAGAGTTGTAAAAATTTGGGCAGGGTCCATTGAGGTGTTCTCCTCATGGATCATTACCTTGATATGGGGACCTATAATATTCAGTAGTAGGAGGATCAATGATAGGCATATACTAAAGAGTGCATAGCAATGTTGACAGTAGAGCAAGAGACTTACTATCAGAGTTAGCAACAACACGGTTTTCATAGTAGACAGTTACATATTGATTCAATGATTATTTTAATGTATTTTTTGGATGCTTTTCAGTTGCAGATGTTGCAATAGCAACAACAACAGTGAGAAGTGTTGCATTCAATACATTACAAAGGTACTGGAATGGGATATATGTGAATTTCTTTCTTTTTGAGAGGGAGTGTTGAAAATGCAACAAGAAAATCCTAATTTATTTATGTCCTTGAATTAAATTTGGAATAAAATTGTAATTCCAAATCACATGACAAATTGTATTAGTTAACTAAGTTAATTTAAATTAATTTGGTCAGGTAATTTGAGTTGAGGGCCTAACTAGAGTCATGTAGAGTGTCTCCTACATTATAGGAGCCCTGGTTGAGTTTATTTTGAGTTGTAATTAATTAATTTAGTCGAACTGAGTTAAAGTCGGTTAAACTAGTTGAAACTGATGGTGGAACTAGTGGGAGGTCTAGTAGTGCAGTGTTGCCTGCAATTGAGTGTGATGCTACCTAAAGTGCAATGTGGTGCTTCCTGAAGTGAAATGTGGTGCTTTCTGAAGTGATCAACCAGTAAACTTGTGATCCACTCATAGTTAACTCATGCATGTCAGATATGAGAAATACACAATTGAGACTGGAGTTCAGGGACAATGTACTATCATTTGTATAATCATCCGAACTGTACAGGTGGTGCATTTAGTCACAAGAATATCCTAAAGGAACTTCTCAATCCAATGGAGAAAATTTCCTATTACATAAGGGCCTAATTCCTCATTGAACAACATACGGAAGTAGGAGATTGGAAGAATAGAAAATTGGCTAAGTGTTGGCTAGAGTTAGCCTAGGAAGAAATGAGACAAATAGAGATAATATAGAGGTTACTCGGGCTTGAGAAAACATTCCAATTTTCTCATATTTTATGACTAATGCAAGATATAGATAGTAGGGGTTTTTAGCTGTGGCTTTCCCCAAGAAATCATTGTGTAATGTGTTGATTGAATTCTTTTTCTTGTTTGCTTCATGATTTTGCGATCGTTTAATTTTTTCCACTGATGAGTAGAGTAGATTCAAGTATATTGTTTTAGCATATTACAATTACAAGTTTGAATCTACAAGGAATTTCTACACCAAGTTAGCTTCAATTTTCATAGTAATAGTTGGCTAGCTATGTTCCTTCCCTCCCCTACAATTCGTATTTTCTATATCTATTCAAAATTATTAAAAGTGAATAATTTTAGTCCAAAGAGTCTCAAAATTTTGATAATATGCCTTTAATAGACAGAGAATCAAACATATATTATAAGTTAGTTCCCTTTCAGCCTATTTCCTTTTTGAGAGCAAGCCCTAGACCATTTTTTTTAGTCAAATGATTTGTTAAATGTTGTGCAATCAGGGTTATGTTATGTTATTGTGCCTCAAATCTGAAATTTTCCCGACTTTGTAAGTTGGCTTGGCTTTGCCTATATTCCTCATAGACACTCCTTCGTTTCTAGACAAGGCCACAATGTTATTCAATTAACGTCAAAGTTAATTCAAAATTCCTTTCATTTCCCAATCACTAAAAACCTACAATAATTCATTAATGAAACCTTATTCCAACTTTATAAGTCTATACCTCAAAGTGACAAGGAAATCCTACTAAGGGCTATATTTCCTTCAGATGCTTCAATTCCCCAACTAGTTGTTAATTATGCTCTCACACTCTTTTCAGAAGTTTCCCAACAAACCTTATCTGCAATCCTCTGTGTACTTGTGGAAAAAAATGATGAAATTGTAGATGAAAAAATCTTACAATTTCTTGGTTTAATAATGAAAACTAGAATTATTATGGATGTTTCGACCTATATTCCCCAATCCATCAACTTCTAGCTCAAGAATTTTTAGGACACTAAACATTTCAAATACTCCACTTACCTTGTACATTTTTTTTTATACTTACATGTGGAAAAATTCATTCATCTAAACCTGAATACTCTTAATGCTAAAAAATATCCATAATTTGTTGTCTGTTGAATTGACAATATCGAAAGAAAAGATCAAAATCAATACTTTTATCAATACATTTCTACTTTCATGTCCATTGTCTTTACTATTTCAAATGATCAACCTCCACCCAAAACCTTGCCTGAAATTAAAAAATGTTTACAGCTCAATCCTGACATAAGAGTAAGAGGCTTGTTTGTGTTTTAAAATTGTATAGAGATAAGGTTGTATGGTTTAGAAGTTCCACCTTATCAGTTGTCAATTTTCTTGCTTATGAATTTTTTTTCTTTGGAATTCTTAAGGCAAAGTCTTCTTGTAGATCAAGTTCATTTCATTTCCAAGCACAAGGAACACACTTTCAAGCTCAAGAAGATAGTGGGACCATTCATCATCACAACAAACAATATTTGGGGTAAGTGGAGAATCTATTGAATGAAATGAATTTTAACAAAGGGAGCATTTGTCATTATGATCCTCACCATGTAATTTTAGATAAAAGAGTTTAAATTATTTCATGACCCTATATTCATGACAGTAAGGCATATATGGAGAAATTGGAAAACAAAGAATTTTCGATGGGTGGTCAAATGTTTCAAGGGAAAAATGTAGGAGAAACAGAGGAACGACATGACATAGTTGTTGAGACTCATACGTTGAAGGAGAAAAGTTTAAAAAGAGATAGGTTAGAGTAAACTAATATCGAAATGATAGATCATCCTAAAGTAGAGAAATCTAGAATTGAGGAGGAAACATAGATTGATATCCTAAATATTCAATTGAGACACCCACCTTCTCAGGAGCCAACCTTTCAAATGTAGTTTTCAAATCCAGATTTTCTAGGAGAACCATCCATCTAAGTGATTCTAAGGTCAATAGAGACTGGTCCATTAGAAATATAATTTCTATAGGGGAAATATCAAGAATTGGGAGAAAATATTAAAAATTCAGAGGAAGGTATAAGAACCCAAGTTTGGTCACAGTCAACTTGAGAATACCATACTAGACTTCTCTCAAAAATGGATGTGGAAAGGAGTCAACTGAACTTCTTACGTATCCATCATACGGCTAAATCCATTTAATTTGGCCCAGATTTCAAGGCCATGAATGTATCCATCCATGTAAATTGTTGGGCCACTAGTTTTTCATTATTATTATCACTCTTTAACACTTATTTCATCCATTTCTACCATTATTTATCACGTCATTGATCATATTCTATCATGTAATTCCGTTTTATAATTATTTATGCTCTAATGGATAAATATTAATTTCTTCTCCTTTATTTTTAATAAATTGATTATTATGCATGTTTTTTCCCATGATGGTTTATTTATAAATTTGTTCTAACTTCACTCGCCATTTTAGCCTCCAAGATATTTTCCAGATTGCAGATTTGATCTCCAACTCATCATTAAATGTGCAGATTCATAAATTTGCTGGAATAAGAAGTGAAAGTTTTGCATTGGATGTTTCAGGCAAATGGAGAAGAATCTGGAAAATCCAAAACTTGAGTTTTGTTCAGAATGGACCATATTAGTTTTTTACTGAGCCGTTTTCCCAAATTTAGTCCGTATTAAGAGAAACAGAAGGTTCTCTGAAGACGTTTTTCTAAGATTCGTTGTTGCCACGGGTTTCCAAATTATCTCAATTGCAATACTAAATTCGACCTGTTTCTGTTGAATGCTGGTGGAAAGATATTTTAGACATGATCTTGCTGATCAATTTGTTGTGAACAATCCAATTTTGTAATGGGAATCATATTGTAATCATCTCGGTTGTAACTTCTCTTTTCTCTCTGTGTATTTAAATCAAAACATAGATCAAAGAGGGGGATGGATTATTAGAGGTTAGATAGATAATTAGCGATAGAATAGGATAAGATAGGAGGAAAGGGGATGGATCTTTGTTATTTCAAATTGTAATTTTACTTTATAGACTCATGCTATCAAGAGAACATGATCATATTGTAATGTTACTCAAGTTCAATGATTAATATCTAATTTGAGGTTGTTGTTCATTCACCTTATCTAAAGTAAACTAGCAGTGTTCGTTGGCAGCTAAGGGCTCGGCCTCTGGTGGATTTAACTGCTTCCTTTGTGCCATACATTTCTGATTCTCACAAGTGTGATGGTTTGATAGTTTTCTTGCTTTATGTGATTTGATTTCCTTGTTGTTTATTGTTTTCTTGTATTGACAAAATATCTCTACTTTATATGATTTACAGCACTGTCAATTCTGTTTACCTTCATTGCAGATTGAATTACTTTTGCATTGATTTAATCAACTGAAAAGGGTTTAATTATTGCTATTGGACTCTCAGATTGATATCATTGCTATTTGAATTATTTAATGAGGATTGAGTTTGACTTAGATTAAATTAGGTAAGAAGAGATGAGTTATCACTACTGTACTCTCAACTGATGTTGTTGTTACTTGCATTGTTGTAAGATTTGATTTCATTAGAGGATTGAGTTTTCTTTAATTGCAATTGGAATTCATTAGATACATTTGTTTACTCTTTTATTAAAAGATCTATACTATGATTTAGGATGCATTACTCTCTGGGATTATAGCGTGCACATATCGTGTACACTCTTGTAATAAGAGGACTTTCTCGAGTTGATAATTAATGTGGGATAAATAGGAGTTTTAAAAGGCACCTTTTAGCACCCAACATTTTGGTGCTGTTGCCGGGGAGAGTTGCCATTTGACAGAGAGTGATGTATATTTGATATTTGCTGCTGGAAAAGAATTGGGTATTAAAAACGGAAGGTAAGAACCTATGTAACGAGCAAGTAAAGTGGTTGTTCCCCCGCTCGCTTTTCAGCACAATTGCATAGAAGTTGAAGTAGGTGTTTGATGTTTGTCTACTGTGAAAGGATTGGGTATTAAAAATGGGAGGTAAGAACCTATGTAACAAGCAAGTAAAGTGCTTGCTCCGCCACCCACTTTTCAGCAAAATTTCATAGGAATTGAAATAGGAAATTTAGAGGTAGAATTTTTTTGTTGTTGTTTAAAAAATCTCATAATTCCACTCAAGTGGTGATGTAAGCACCATCCCTTTCACTAACCAATTGACAAGAACATTTGAAAAGGAGGAGCCTCAAAGAAACACATGAAAAACATCTTCTATTATGGTAAGAAATGGCTCACATTTCTACTTTTGAATTCCCTATCAAAGATCTAGGAGGAGTGACATAAATGCACATAATTCCCCCATCTTCTCTACCAAATTTTCATGGTTTGACAAATGAAGATCCATATACATTTTTATTTGAGTTCTAAATACTTTGTAGAGGATATGATTGTTGTACTAATGTTCAAAGGTTGAAAGTGTTTTTTCTTACTCTAAAAGGAGCAGCTCTTCGATGGTTCATGAGCCTAAGTTGGAATTGAATCCAAACATGGGAGGACATGAAGAACATATTCTTGAAGAAGTACCAAGACTACCGCAAATCCAATGAAGATATTTTCGATATGATACAAGGGGACTATGAAAGCTTGGAGGACTATGTGGAACAATTTTGATACAACCTTCAAAAATCAAAGCATAAGTACTTGGAAAAAGAGATCTTAAAAACACTCCTACTCAAAGGAATCAAAGATGAATTTTTAGAACTCTTAAATATGATAGGAAATGGTGATGTTTTTTAGTTGTCTTATGATGATGTTTGTGAATTGTGCATAAGGTATTCAAGAGGAATCTCCAAGGCTGGTAAGAATTCTAGAGAATTTTCTTCTTTCTTTTCCAAATTTTCTACAAGAACAGGAGACATACGAGCTGAAATCAATGTTTTATTTGAAAATTTCAAAGTTGATTTTATTAGCTTTCTAAATTCAAAATTGGATGTTTTGTAGGTTCAGAAAAATCAAGAAATTGAAGAAGTGTTTTTCCCTCATTACCGAAAGGAGCATCCCATAGATAGTTGTTCTTCCTTATCTAGGATGGAAGTAGCATATCAAAGAGACGAGAAAGTTGCAACAAGGTCAAAACCATGGGAAGCATGGCCTACAGGTATGGTTCAAAACACCTTCTCTCCATATTCTTACTTGCATAATCCATTATGGAATACTCATGTGTTAGGGCAGCCATGTCAATCTTAATATAACCCCCACAAATCTTGTCTAAAAGTTTGGCATGGTTCATCTTATGATTTCATGACTACTCTCCCTCATCTTGTAGCACAAACACATCCTCCATATTCTCCACCATCTCTTCCACAACATCTTGCTTTCCTATCAAAATCATCCACTCAACCCAATCCACTACATCATCAAAATGCTCCATTCCGTACACAATTTCCTGCTCAACTCACTCCACACCCTCACCATAATAAACCAGTACAACATGCTTACAGTGTTGAACTGCAAAATTTACTAACCCTTCCCACCGATTCTATCTCACATGCGCCATTGGAGAAAACTTACAATGAGATTCAGAATGTTTCAAATTCAAAAATTGTAGAAGTTATGGAAGAAAATGACGTTTCTTCTAGTTTGCATCAACAAGTCGTTTTAAAAGCTCAAGAACTTCATAATATGATGGCTATGGGAAATCAAGAAGGTAAAGGATATATTAAAGATTAGTTTTACTCCATCATTTGTTTGCAACATCACTCCATACTTCAACAATTTTTGATACCATCTTTTCAAGGGAAGTTGGCTTCTCATACCTTAATATTTATTAACATGCATTTTTCAAGTTTGGTTATGTGCATACTTGAAGCCTTATTTCGAAAATGGCTCCATTGAAATTACTCTTATACGTAATCATATTCATTTTTCAAATCAAAATAAGTTAGTGCAAAAAGAAAAAATAAAAATAAAATAAATAAGGACATAAATAAATAAATTTTGTTTTTATGTAAAAATAGTTGTTACAACACGCTGTGGAAATCAACATCAGTGATAAATGTTTTAATTCATTTGTGTATGTAGATGAATTATAATGGAAATAAAAGTTCTACAAACACTCATATTCATTTTTATCACCGATTTGAAAAAAATTCTTGAATATCATATTATTTTGGCTTGTGGGCTTGATGAAAGTTCTGAAAACACAGTCGAGACAGTCATGTTTTGAGGGATAAAAAGGGAATATTTTTAAAAGCTGTTTCTATCCTAAGTAGCCTTTGATGTATAATTTCCAACCCAATTTGAATCACTCAATTTGGATTTGAAACGAAAATGTCACAACCAAAACATTGACAGGGTGTCTAGTAGGCAGCTTAGGAACAAAGTTGGGACAGTCCATTTTTGGAGGCCTAGATGACTATGTTTTTAAAACCTGTTTCTATAATAAGTATCCCTTTATGTCTCCTTTCTAACCCAATTTGAATCACTCAATTTGGATTTGAAACGAAAAAAGTTATAACCAAAACATTGAGTAGGTGTCTAGTAGGCAGCTCAGGAACAAAGTTAGGATAGTCGGTTTTTGGAGGCCTAAATGACTATATTTTGAAAACCTGTTTCTATGGTATATTCCCCTATGAATCTAGTTTACAAAGCAATTTGAATCACTGATTTTGGATATCGTATGAGAAATTTATGACCAAAATGCTGACTGTCTATCATAAATCAGCACTCTTAAAACTCTGTTTTTTTGGCTGTTCATTAGAGTATTTGACCTATCAATTCTTCTTGTTTTAGATAGAGGAGGAATGACCTATTATAGAGTTTTATGAACCCAACGTTTCGGACTACCAAGTGAGTCCACCATCAGGGGATGCGTTAATAGATCTATTGACGCATCCCCTGATGATGGATTCACTTGGTAGTCCGAAACGTTGGGTTCATAAAACTCTATAACAGATCTATTGATGCATCCCCTGATGATGGACTCACTTGGTAGTCTAAAACGTTGGGTTCATAAAACTCTATAACAGATCTATTGACGCATCCCCTGATGATGGACTCACTTGGTAGTCCGAAACGTTGGGTTCATAAAACTCTATAACAGATCTATTGACGCATCCCCTGATGATGGACTCACTTGGTAGTCCGAAACGTTGGGTTCATAAAACTCTATAACATATCAATTGACGCATCCCCTGATAATGGACTCACTTGGTAGTCCGAAACGTTGGGTTCATAAAACTCTATAACAGATCTATTGACGCATCCCCTGATGATGGACTCACTTGGTAGTCTAAAATGTTGGGTTCATAAAACTCTATAACAGACCTATTGACGCATCCCCTGATGATGGACTCACTTGGTAGTCTAAAACGTTGGGTTCATAAAACTCTATAACAGACCTATTGACGCATCCCCTGATGATGGACTCACTTGGTAGTCCGAAACGTTGGGTTCATAAAACTCTATAACAGACCTATTGACGCATCCCCTGATGATGGACTCACTTGGTAGTCTGAAACTTTGGGTTCATAAAACTCTATAACAGACCTATTGACACATCGCCTGATGATGGACTCACTTGGTAGTCTGAAACGTTGGGTTCATAAAACTCAATAACAGGTCATTCCTCCTATATCTAAAACTATCCTCACCTGTATGGATTCATTATTTAATTCTTCTTGTTTTCAAAACTTGTTTCTACTGGTGATAAATAAATGAATCTACTTTCATTTTCAATTTGAATCATTCAAATATGTCATCAAACGAAAAATTTATGCTTAAAATACCCATTGTTGGTCTAAGATAGGTAATTGAAAATGACTCTGTTATGCAGGTTGTTCTAAGTAAAATTGACACATCATATCATGGAATTTTCAAAACCTGTTTTTATTGGTGATATAACTTTGAATTAGCTCTCATTTGGCTTTTGAATCACTCGAATCAGACCGAAAACAAAGGAGTTGTGATTAAAACGTTGTTGGTTAGTATGGTTGGCCACTGCTCTCCCGCAGGAATAAATAAATTTTACTTTGTTATTTTTCTCAATGGATTTGTTTTACAGAGTAATTGCTTGTTAGTTTTTTGCATAATTCTTGGATTAGGGCAACCCGATCACCTCTATTTCTCCATGATTTAATGTTTTATTGCAGGTAGACACTCATTTTTTTGCAGGTCTTAGGAGAATAAAGAAGGTCAATTTATGGATGAGCGATTCTTGAAAGAAATTTTAATGAAACAAAGCCATTTCATCCAATTCATTACCTAATGGGTTCATATAGAAAAAATGAAGAATTGATTTCCATTCGAAGAGCCAATACATTTTTCCAAGAGATCATTTTTTTCCATTGACAGATTGATATTCCCTTAAGAAATAACATCATAGTTGTTGTAACTTAATTAATTTATTTACATACTGTTTTTTAAAATAAAGTGTTGTTTCTTTCCTAATTTGCCTTATGTTTTTGTGTTTCAGGTGTTTCTTACTTCAAATTGTAGTTTTTGCTCCATTGGCAATTGAACGATGAAGACCCCACCATGCAAATTCTCACTGCAGAAGGTCACTCTTTGACTCATAGCTGTCGTAACTTAATTTATTTATTTACATACTGTTTTTTAAAATAAAGTGTTGTTTCTTTTCTAATTTGTCTTATGTTTTTGTGTTTTAGGCGTTGCTTACTTCAAATTGTAGTTTCTGCTCCATTGACGATTGAACGATGAGGACCCCACCATGCAAATTCTCACCATAGAAGGTCACTCTTTGACAACACTAGTTCCATAAAGAATTTATTTTTGAAACTTGTACATACAATTGTTTTTTTTTTTTTTTTTTTTTTTTTTTTTTTTTTTTTTTTATTCGATTGTATTTGTTTAGAGCGGTAGAGATGATTGTTTGTGATTTTTTTCCTATTTTTCTTTATTGTTCCTTATAGGTAATAGTTGTTGTTCCCTATAAGGAACAACACTTTTTTGTGTGTATTTTTTGTTGTTCCCTATAGGGAATAGCACATTTTTTGTGTGTATTTTTTGTTGTTCCCTATAGGGAATAGCACATTTTTTGTGTGTATTTTTTGTTGTTCCCTATAGGGAACAACTGTTGTTCCCTATAAAGGAACAACACTTTTTTTGCGTGTATTTTTTTGTTGTTCTCTATAGGGAACAACAGTTGTTCCCTATAAGGAACAACACTTTTTTGCGTGTATTTTTTGTTGTTCCCTATAGGGAACAGTTGTTGTTCCTTATAAGAAACAACATTTTTTTGTGTGTATTTTTTGTTGTTCCCTATAGGGAACAATTATTTTTCTCTATAAGGAACAACACTTTTTTTGCGTGTATTTTTTGTTGTTGTTCCATACAGGGAACATCACTTTTTTGTGTGTATTTTTTGTTGTTCCCTATAGGGAACAACACTTTTTCGTGTGCATTTTTTTTGTTGTTCCCTATAGGGAACAACACTTTTTTGCATGCATTTTTTTGCAACACTTCTTTCTGTGTATTTTTTGTTGTTCCCTATAGGCAACAACACCTTTTCGTGTGCATTTTTTTTCTGTTCGTATGCATTTTTTTGTTGTTCCCTACAAGGAACAACACTTTTTTATGTGTATTTTTTTGTTGTTCCCTATAGGAAACATCACTTTTTCGTGTGCATTTTTCTTATGTTCCCTATAGGGAACAACACTTTTTCGCAGGTATTTTTTCGTTGTTTCCCACAAGAAACAACACTTTTCTGTATGTATTTTTTTGTTGTTCCCTATAAAGAACAACAATTTTTCGTGTGCATTTTTTTGCTATTCCCTATAGGGAACAACACTTTTTCACATGCATTTTTTTTTGTTGTTTCTTACAGGGAACACCACTTTTTTGTGTGTATTTTTTTTTGTTCCCTATAAGGAACAACATTTTTTTGCGTGCATTTTTTGTTATTCCCTACAACACTTTTTGGTGTGCATTTCCTTTGCTATTCCCTACAAGGAACAATACTTTTTCGAGTGTTTTTGTTGTTCCCTAAAGGGAACAACACTTTTTCAAGTGTTTTTGTTGTTCCTTCAAGGGAACAACACTTTGGGAGTATTTTCGAGAACAACCCTTCCTTCATCTTGTGGGATTATTCCTAGTTCATCTCAACCACATTTTACTGATTCTCTTTCATGGCATGAAGTACACTACTTTTATAAGGACAAGAATTATGGATTCTATTGAAGAAAGTTAATATCATTCAGATTATGATCTTTAACAGGACAACTCCTTGATGATAGATTCTTTTCAAAAGGGACAAAATTATTTATATACTACTTTACTGCATTGTTTTCTATTGTACATGATACGCTTGGTCATCTTAATACCATGTTGGTTCCACCCTTCCTGGCTATAATCTTCTCTGTCTATAATAAATGAGATTATGGGTATAATTTTTTTTTTTTGTTCTATTGACATGTTCAACTTCTTCCACTGTCCCTACTCTTAAGGAGTACTGAACCTCCCTCTATTATCATAAAAATGTGTAATTACAACAAAATTTTGCCTACAGATAGAGGATAGGGGGTCTCATTAAGAGCCAACCTACCATGTTCATAAGGATGTAGCGAAGTGACATTCCCACTATAGCCACCACACCAAAGTTATGATCCATTAGATAGCCAAAATATCCTTGGAACAGGAGGTCTCATCGTGAGCCGGCCTGATCACTTTGCTACACCCCAGTGAATGGAAATGTGGTTATCTGTTTACCACGCCAGCACACTGATCTCTTCTGTAGAACAACACTGGAACTCTTCATTTATAAATTGAGGATCCTGACTCATACGGGTTAAAAAGAAACCCTGCCGAGGCTATGGATGCCTGCTGGCAGCAGAGGCTCTGCTTATGGTATTGAAATTATATCTTATCGTCAATTATTACTATAATACCATTTTCTTATTCTCTCTTTTTATCGGAGAATTTATTTCCTTAATTTTTCTCTGTTTTGAAATTTTACGAATCAGAATTTGTTTTCTGATCAATCACATCATTTTCAGCTAGAACACCGTCAGCATAGCATTTTTTTGTGTATTGTTGTCCTTTTTTTTTCACATAACTTATCATCAATCCAAAGTGTTCTATCTCTTATTCATAACTATGTTTACACACTCTGCTCTCATTATAACCATACCTCTCACCGTCCTATCATTGATATGTGTACTTTGCTTCATTTACTGTCGTATTGTTCATTCCCTTGCCTTATTGTCAGCACAACACCTTTCATATGCTTTATGGTCATGGAATCCCTTTTCCAATTGGAGGAGGGGAATGTATGCATTATGGGATAGCATGTGATATAATTACTGAACTCTACCATAACTTGATGATTTGACAAAATATTAGTATTGCATTTATACAAAATCTTTTCTGATTGAAATTCTTGCATGCATCTTATCTGTTGCTATTCAAAACTAACACAATGGATTCAAGAAAATTGCATGCCAAATAGTTAATTGTTTACAGGAGAACAACGAGTATGGGCGGAATTCTATTCGTAGCACAACCACACTATTGCAACTAATAGAAGAGGCTTGGGAAACTCGCGAACGTGAACAATTGTTCAGACATGATGTGCTTACCTGGATTCCACCATTTGCATCACTTTTAGTATCTGCTCAGCCTACATCAGCTTCAACAAATGACAGTCCATACATGTCATTCCACATTCTTCTTTCCGGAGGTAAAACTTGAGGTAAAATAGCATAAGTTTTTTATTTATTGAAAATTTAGGAGACTTTCATGAAAATCCATTGAGCATTATTTATCATCATTTATTCCACATCTTTACCACTTCCCATTTTTTAGAGACATCATCTTTCAGTTTGGGGGAGTGTGCCTTTCATTTATTTATTTATTATGACCATGCCATTCATATTTTTTATCATCCATTGATCTTCTTATTCATTCTCAACACCTCCCTTATTCCATGTTGTTTTACACTAAGCATAGATTTCAACCGATGGTAGCAACCACCTCAATTTATTTTCTAGCATTGCATGAGGGCATGCTAATTCTCCAGTTTGGGGAAGGAATTGCTACAGATGATGAATGTTTTCTACTTTCTTTCTCATTTAAGGCATACAATTTCATTTTTATACAGTGCAGAAATTGATTGGTGTATATCTTTAAAACTATGAACTGAATTCTTATGATTTTTGGATAACAAAGAGGTATCATTAAACTACGCAAACCCAGAAAATTTCAAGTTAAATTAGTTTGTCAAATTTCAGATATCATGCACTGTCACCTACATCCATTTTGCTTATATCTCATGATCCCTGCATCAAACGATTTGATTTTTGGATCATAGAAACATTAATATAGTAGAAATCTACTTACAAAATTTAAGCAAAATATGGTTTGTAGTTTTTGAGAAAATGGTTAATGGAGTTTGTTGTTACCTATATCATATTTTGCTGCAACTTCATATACATATAGTTGAACGTCAATGTAAAAATTGTTACACCTTCATCAACATTACTAAAATTGAATATTCCTTATTTGAGGAAGAATTTATTTGTTCCATCCATTTCATGAGTTGGGATGAACATTTTTTGTATTATTGCTTAGTTAATACAGAGGCTTTGGGTTGCATGAGGACATGCAATATATTCAGTTTGGGGGTATGTTGAACTGCTAGTTTTTCATTATTATTATCACTCTTTAACGCCTATTTCATCCATTTCTACCATTATTTATCACGTCATTTATCATACTTTATCATATAGTTCCGTTTTATAATTATTTATGCTCTTATTGATCAATATTATTTATTCTCCTTTATTTTTAATAAATTGACTATTATGCATGTTTTTACCAATGATTGTTTATTAATAAATTTTTTGTAACTTCACTCACCATTTTAGCCTCCAAGATATTTTCTAGATTGCAGATTTGATCTCTAGCTCATCATTAAATGTGCCAATTCAGAAATTCGCTGAAATAAGAAGTGATAGTTTTGCATTGGACGTTTTGGGAAAATGGAGAAGAATATGGAAAATTCAAAACATGGGTTTTGTTCGGAATGAACCATATTAGTTTTGCTATGAGCCATTTTCCCAAATTCAGTTCGTATTAAGAGAAACATAATATTTTCTGAAGACATTTTTCTGAGATTCATTGTTGCGGCCGGTTTCCAAATTATCTCAGTTGCATACCAAATTAGACCTGTTCCTGCTGAGTGCTAGTGGAAAGATATTTTAGACATGATCTTACTGATCAATTTGTTGTGAACAATCCAATTTTGTAATGGGAATCATATTGTAATCATCTCGGTTGTAACTTCTCTTTTCTCTCTGTGTATTTAAATTAGAACAGAGATCAAAGAGGGGGATGGATTATTAGAGTTAGATAGATAATTAGCGATAGAATAGGATAGGATAGGAGGAAAGGGGATGGATAACTGTTATTTCAAATTGTAATTTTACTTTACAGATTCATGCTGTCAAGAGAACGCGATCATATTATAATGTTAGTCAATTCAATGATTAATATATAATTTGAGGTTGCTATTAATTTGTCTTATTTGAGGTAAACTAGCAGTGTTCGTTGGCGGCTAAGGGCCCGGCCTCTAGTGGATTTAACTGCTTCCTTTGTGCCATACATTTCTGACTCTCGCAAGTGTGATGGTTTGATAGTTTTCTTGCTTTATGTGATTTGATTTCCTTCAATGTTCATTGTTTTCTTATATTGACATAATATCTTTGCTTTATATGATTTACAGCACTGTCGATTCCGTTTGCCTTCATTGCAGATTAAATTAGTTTCGAATTGATTTAATCAACTGTAAAGGGTTTAATTATTGCTATTGGACTCTCAAATTGATATCATTGCTATTTGGATTATTTAATGAGGATTGAGTTTCACTTAGATTAAATTAGTTAAGAAGAGATGAGTTATCACCACTATTCTCTCAACTGATGTTGTTGTTATTTGCATTACTGTAAGATTTGATTTCGTTAGAGGATTAAGTTTTCTTTAATTGCAATTGGAATTCATTAGATGCATCTTTTTACTCTTGTATTAAAAGATCTATACTACGATTTAGGAAGCATTGCTCTCTGGGATTATAGCGTGCACATATTGTGTACACTCTTGAAATAAGAGGACTTACCCAGGTTGATAATTAATGTGAGGCAATTAGGAGTTTTAAAAGACACATTTTAGCACCCAATATAAATGACATCCCTCTGTATGAAAAAATTTAGTTACATGGAAAACTAGAGAAATTATTTATTATGATCTTAATAAAAGTGCTCCTACTACTTCAAAAGCGGAGAAATTGCTTCAAAAATTTTCTAATCAATTGAAGCAGGAAAAGGTCATCTTTAGAGCTAAACAAATGTAGTTGGAGGAATACAAGAATTAATATTAAAGCTTGGAGTTGAACCTGCATACAGGGAAGCCATTAAAACTCTCCTATAGGACCGGGAGATAGAAACACAAGCCTTAAAAAGGAAGTTGAAAATGCCAATGTCAGAACATGTTCATACCTAAAAATTCCTCTAGGTGGAGAAAGAGAAGAGGCAATTGCTAAAGAAAATTATAGAGAGAAATAATGATATTATCAAATTAAAAAAGAATATTCGATATCTTGAGCAATTACAAAAAATCCATGTTTGTATAGCTTCCTCTTCCATTTCTACAGATGTTCAAACTCCCCAAGATCCTTCAGAATCATCTAGCTAAGGCTCTTTCATACCTTAAGACAACTGAAATGGAAATGACTAAAATGAAGAAGATTATATAGTGTCAACAAGAGGGAATAATAGAGATGAAAAATGTAGCTATAAATAAAGGAACAATGATTAAGTTTTATAGAAGAAAATATAAACAAACTGGTAGCCAACAAGTAGTCAACATTGAAGGAAATAGACAAATTGAAAGGAGACGTACAACTAACAGAGGAAAAGTGGCTTATATGGGATGAAATAATATGAGAAGTGAGAAATATATGGGGATATGTTAATATCATTGCATAGAAAAATACTCTACGCATTAAATTTAAACCAACCTTAGATAAATTTAAAGATGAGTTGAGTGACAATATTACAAAGGAAAACTAGATTATCAAGTATTTAAATGACCATATTGGAAACAAATTAGGGATTATGGAAATAATAGAGAGGACTCAAACTATTGCAGAGACCAGAGAGTTCATTGAGAAAAAATTACTCAACATTAAAGCTACAAATTGATGTAAGGAAATGAAGAAAATTATATCCCTGTTTGATAACAAAATTGAAAAAATAATAAGAGTTGGATTTCCAAGATGTTGGGAGAAGCAAGTGATTTCCTCTCTTTGGATGCACACATAAATTCTTTGGTTGATGTAAAAAATAAAGAAAATAAATTACCTAGTTAGTTTGGTGCTTTGAAAGTGTAACACTGTCCTCTCGCATTCACCCAAGTTACCTTACTATCAAGGTAAACATGTGATGAAGAGTTATTATGATATGATTCAACCTTCTAGATCACCTTAAGGAAGTGGAATCGACAAACCAAATACCTTAATGACTTCCCTATTAGTGCTACAGGACCCCCAAGGGCTAAACCACCCTTCCAAGTGTGCAAACCCTAAATTAAACCTCTTTTTTTAGTGCCCTGATCTCCTAGGCATTGGCATATCACTACTTGATTTTGACTGAAACCCTACAATCGCACACATGATTCCTACATATCACGAACATGAAATCTACAGGTCATAAATACACATCTGAACATAGGAGTCTCCCACTTATCTAAGAATCATTAAGAATGTCTAATGCCCTCTCATATTGGCTGCAATAACATCTATTAGGTCATGTATTCTATAATTAATCACATATTCATTAAACATGTCAAGAGCCATAAATAATATACGTCATATAACCAGCATATAAACCAGTAATAACCAACATATAAACCATGGAAACTCAACCATTATGTCACCATCATATTCAATTAATATTCTCATAGTTCACAATAGAAAATACCTCTTATTAATATATGAAAATGCAATCAAGGCAGGGACTTCCATGTACCGCCTGACCATAGACTAGGCTAAACCAAATCTTTCTTTCTTCCAGTCACACCGAGGCCATATTCCAAGCATGATTGTGAGATCTCATGGAATAAACCAAACAAAACCAAACCAGGATATCCAGAGGCAAAATCTCCTCAACCCTCAACTAGTGATTCCACCTCATGGTTGAACATCACTAACCATCGCCATATTGAGCGTTTGTTCCAACCAGGGCTTCCAGGACTAGTAACTCAACCCATAGTTGCTTTCGGGCTTCTAGAGCATTTGTCCAACTAGGGCTTCTAGGACTAGTAACTCAACCCACCAAGGGCTTCTAGATAGTTTTTCCAACCAAGGTTTCCAGGATTAGTAACTCAACCCAAGCTATTACAAGCCTTCTAGAGCAATTTTATAACCAACGATTCTAGGAACTAGTAACTCAACCCACAAGATTTGTAAGGTACATGAGAACCAACTAGAAAGAAAAGGAAATAAACCTGCAAAACCATGGATATCCAGAAAATGGAAATGCTAGGAAAATCCACCATCGATTCGGGCAACTCTCCATGCCAATGAAAGGTTGTGACCAAGAAACCACATGCATGTGCCATGCATGCCAAAAATAACAAGGAAATCATACATGAAACTCGGTACCTACAAGCAAACCTATTGTAGTTGTTGATCCTGATGTCCTCTTGCGCTTTTTTCTCTTCTTTTGCCTTCTTACTCCAAATCCCAAGTATGCCACACTCCTCCAAGAGTTCTCTAAGAAAATTCTAAGTGTCCAACAGTATGAGAGAGAGTAGAATGAGAGCTCCAAAATAGAACTGGAAAAAAGCTAACACTAACAAAAGCCATGAAATGATCCTCATAAGCCTTCTTATCGTTGAGGCCTCTATTTTCTTCAATTTCCATTATTTTTCCTTCACTTTCCTCCTCACATGAAACATGTGACTGTTCGCCTTCATTTTCTCCTAATTTTCATTATTTTCATAAATAAATGCCAAATAATGCCTCTTTACATTTCCAAAGCCTTTGTCATTTCCTTTGCCAATTTCCATAGCAATTAATTAATCACAAGTGATCCCCATTGCTATGTTTTTTTTCCCAACATTTACATTGGAATACGTGTCCCATGACCTTGGTCTTATATATTTTTACATGAATTTTTAACCAAGGTTGTTATAGAACCCTCCCCCTTGGGGGAAAACAATCCTCAGTGTCCTATGTCACCTATAAGCCAACAACTACTAAAAATAAAACGTACTACCTATGGAGCTTTATAACATAGCTCGTTGCAGTATTTACAATGACCACTATTGAAAACGTGACAAACATATTGTTTACTGGAGCTTTATGACATAGCTCATTATGATATTTACAATAACAACCACATATACACACTTGCTTCAACCAACAAATAATCATGCTATCTATGGATCTTTATAAATCCAGCTCAATACAATATTTACAATAATATACACATATGCACATTTTCTCAACCAACAAATAAAAGGATACGATGTTTGTATTAATCAACAAGGGAATCTAGAAGCTCACACCTCCACCCTCAAAGTATTATCAGGATTCACCTCCTTCTTAGGAAGTCCAGAATCCACTGCCAAAGTCAAATTCTGCATCCAATGTCTAGCACTACAATCCTTATGCTACTTGTCCTCTCAGAGAATAGTTACTAACTCATTGTTCTAGGGAAAATTCCCAATGTCCATCTGATCCCATCTGGAAATGCTAATGGCCAAAACAAATCCATCCCTGACCTTCCCTTCTCTGCTACATAGTCCCTCGGGCAATCCGGTCACCCCCTTCCATGCAGTCACACACCTTCCAAGTTATGTGGGCATCCCCTTTTCTACTACACAGTCCCTCGGGTGACCCCTCCCTTGGGAATGTTTCCTCACATCAAAATACCAAAAACCAAGGCATATCCCTGCCTCAAAACCATCATACCAATCAAATCATGCTCATGGAAATCAATGGACACTATTGGGTACTAGTGTCCCATAATGGCCCTACTCTTGAAGTGCTTTACCAACATACTACTATATGTTCCAATTCCTTTCGTTGATGTTGCTAATTCTTGCTGTCAGTTTCATCGACCAAACCAAGCATTTTCATGTTGTCCTGTACCAAGCATATAACTTCTGTTTTATTTAAAAGAAATTGAAATAAATTCACATCATACCTCATTGATAGCTCATCAATAAGGTACACTTGCAATTCTGTTTACTTCCTATCGCAACAAATCAAACTAGATCTTGACCAAATCATCATGTATAAACATATCACATCTAGTTAGCTTAAAACAAAACCATCATAGATCAAAATCATGAATCACATGCAGTCATCATAAACCAAAATCATAGATCAAATGTAAACGTCATAAATCAGAATCGTAGATCACATGCATAATAAAATTGAAATAAAATACTCATACTTATACACACACTGGATTGGTTACCATACCCAATAAGCACCTAGTTCATGTTTCTTTTCTTCAATCACGTACACATACACAATGTACATCACAACACAATACATACACCTACACTCAGTGTACAACACAACGCATACATACACCTACACCTGGTGTACAACACAATATATATACATACACAAAGTACAACACAATGAATACACTTGTCATGATGCCACGACTACACAATGCACATACATAGTACCACATGTACACAGAATAACATGTACAACATGTACACAATACCACATGTGCACAACACAACATGTGCGACATGCATACAATACCACCTATACAATTGCATGCACAACATGTACACAATACCACCTATACACAACACCACCTACACAACATGTACACAACACCACGTGTACACATCATCACCTACACAACGTGTACACAATACCACATGTACATAACACCACCTGCACAATGTGTACAGAACACCACATCTACACAGCACCACATGAATGACATGTACATAACACCACATATACACAACACCACATGTATAACACTTACACAACACCATCTGCACACAACAGCCCATGTACAATATGTACATGACACCACATGTATAATCATATACACAACACCACATGTACATAGCACCATATGTACAACATGCACACCACGCCATATGTACACAACACCGCATACGCAACATGCACAAAGCACCATATGTATAGAACACCACATATCCAACACGCACACAACACTACATATCTAACACGCACCCAACACCATATGTACACAACATGCACACAACACCATTTGTACACAACTTTGTATAAACAACATGTACACAACGCCATATATACATAAAACTACATGCACACAAAATCATAGGTGCAACTTGTACAACACATATACAACAGTAGTACTGCACATCCAAAAACCACACACTGACTCTACTAAGCAACCTTGCTTCTAGTCTCTCTTTGTCATCCATGCTTATTCTAGCATGTTGCGGATCACGTCACTTTCATTTTGTTTATGTACCTCTCAGCATTACATGTCCATAACATAAGCATATGCATAGTATAAACACATAATATCAACTCATATCCACATGATACTAACCTCATAGATTCGTCGAGGCTACTCTTCCCACTTGATTCCCCATAAGTCTAGGAGCCTCTTTCATGCCATTTACTTGCATAAGCAATCAATCCTCCACAAGAATGATCCACAGAAACCATGTCAGATAGCGACATACATACATACATAAACACATATAAACATCAACATAAAACAATCATGATCCCTGACGACCTTGTCAGAAAACTATATATAT
>APFE030224015.1:0-18774 GCA_000404065.3 Pinus taeda | reverse complement strand
GTCCTATTTTCATACCCTCACTAGATGCATTGATTTGAGTCTAGATGTTGATTTCAATCCTATTTGATTTCTTGCATTAGATGCATTGGTTTCAATTTAGAAATTGTTTTCTAATCTTATTTAATTGCTTGCATTAGATGCATTGATTTCAGTGTAAATGTTGAATTTTGATTTGATGTAATTGGATGCATAATGATACATTAATTTTAAAGTAATTGTATTAACCATGTGCATTGATTTCAGTGTAAGCACAAAAACTTATTAGCAATATACATTGATTTTTGTGTTATAGTAATTTAACCTATTAATATTGTAGAGGAAGAGAGACAAGGTATGACGTTTACTACAATAGCTCCAGTTATTTATGATTCCAAGTGTCCTTTTCATATAATGGATATGAAAAAATGACACAACTAACAAGGTTGACAATAAGAATAATAGTATTGAATATTTTGTAATGACTACATTCTTATTATTCATATTTTCTATCTTTCAATACGATTACATTGTCCCTTTGCATTCAAAGTTTTTATTTCAACATTTTTCGTCATTAAAGTTATCAACAATATTTTTAGGAAGTAACTAAGCAAATTTAAAATTAAAATGACAAGATTAATCTCAGACATATTTAGCATATTTAGAAAGATAATATAAATATTAGATGTATTTTCGTATTATTGATAAAATTAATCATATCTTGGATAGATTTTTCTTGGCCGCACATGACTAAAACCACCCTAGATCAATTTATCAAGCTCTGAGAGGTATCAAATCTCTAGAGGTGCAAACCTTTCCTCAAGTTTTGCACTAAAAAAGAAAGTTGCACCTTGAGAAATTTGATAGCTCTCGCACCTTATAAATCGATAGTGAAGATAGATCTAAACTCGAATGTTGTGACTAAAAAATTCAGAAAAATCCATCAATCAAAATAAGTAAGATCAATTATTTTATTTTTTATTTTTATTTTTACTATTTCAATGATTATATATTAATTGTTATATAATTATATTAGAAACTATATTAATTATTCAATAATAAATTTATTTAATTATTTAAATATAAGTAAATAACATTATTTATTAAATTTTAAATTAGTATATTTATTTATTCCCTTAAAACTACATTTCCATAGTATATTTATTGACATTTTAAGACTATTTTATTAATATAGGTAATGACTTCTTAAAATATAATAACATTAAGTTTATTTATGTTTTTCCATCATGTTAATAATATATCTATGACTTTTGAAGACTACGATAAGAGTATATTTATTGACTTCTTCATCCTATTTTAATCATTCATGTATTGACTTTAAAGTCTAGCAATATATTCATTGAAAAGTGTGACATGAACGTACATTAGAATCCTTTGGTTTTTGGACAGCTCTGGTTGTTTTAAGATTGAAGTGTGTTAGCAATCCATCCTGAAGCTCTATATATGGGGAATACGAGAAGGATTCACCTGCATAAATTTGAGTTCGTTGTCTTGAGCCGTCTATGTAGGCCAAAACGTATCATAACATATAAGCCAACGTAAATGGCTCTGGTTTCTGCTGTCCCGTTGAATTCCAAACTGTGTCTGCGCAGAACGTTGTTCGGTTTTAGTCATGAGCTGAAAGCTATCCATAGTACAGTCCCAAATCTTGGAATGTGCAGGGGAGGGAAATCCATAGCACCTTCTATGAGCATGAGTTCGACCACCTCCGTTTCTAATGAGGATGGGGTACCAAGACGCATAGCTGGTCATCATTCCAACCTTTGGGACGATGATTCCATAGCCTCTCTCTCCACTTCCTATGAGGTCCTTAACTCCTTCATCTGAATTTCTTCTTCTGCGTATTACTTTTCTCTTTTACAATTAGTTCATGAATTAATTTTCTGCTCCAATTTATTGTATATGATTCAGGCACCTTCTTACCGTAAGCGCGCTGATAAACTTATAGGGGAAGTAAAAAATATCTTCGATTTAATGTCAGTGGAGGATGGAGTATTCACCAGTCCCCTCAGTGACCTCCATCACCGCCTCTGGATGGTCGATAGCGTTGAACGGTTGGGAATCGATAGGCATTTCAAAGACGAGATAAATTCTGCTCTGGATCATGTTTACAGGTCTGTCCCCATATCATTATAATCAGTTTTAATCTATGCTTATATATGGAATACACACGATTGAAACAAGAAAATTCTTTACTCCGCAGTTATTGGACCGAAAAAGGCATTGGACGTGGCAGAGAAAGTGGTGTGACTGATCTCAACTCAACTGCCTTGGGCCTTCGAACTCTCCGACTACACGGATACACAGTGTCTTCACGTATGTCAGGGTTTCATTAATTAATTACTCTTTCAACTTTTCATTATAACTAACATTTACGTGGAGACGTTGCCTGACATTACTTTATACATTGATACCAGATGTTCTGGATCACTTCAAAAACGAGAAGGGGCAGTTTACTTGCTCTGCCATTCAAACAGAAGGAGAGATAAGAGATGTCCTCAATTTATTTCGGGCATCTCTCATTGCCTTTCCTGGCGAAAAAATTATGGAGGCGGCTGAAATCTTCTCTACAATGTATTTAAAAGATGCCCTACAAAAGATTCCGCCCTCCGGTCTTTCACAAGAGGTGAGACTGTAATACGATACCACTTAGCATGATATTTCATTATTTGTTGCGATGTGTATTTTATAGTTTCAAATTTATGGATCGCAGATAGAGTATCTTCTTGAATTTGGTTGGCACACGAATCTGCCAAGGATGGAAACAAGAATGTACATCGACGTATTTGGAGAGGACACTACATTTGAGTAGGCTCATCAATTTTATTTCGATATCATAAAGTCAACAATGCCTTTTTTTTTTGTAGTTAAATGCACAAATATTACTCGGAGAGAAATTCAAAATCTTACTATAAGGTCTGAGCTAAAGATGGATGAGTCTGAATATATGTTAATACGTGAACAAACACAGCTCTGCAAGGCCGTGTGACGTTGTTTGTCTTCCTGGAAATCTGTATCTTCATAATTTAGTATCCATGTAAAATTTTCAATTGATTGCTGCCGCAATTTTTGGTTTAGGACGCCATATTTGATCAGGGAGAAACTGTTAGAGCTTGCAAAACTGGAATTCAACATTTTTCACTCTCTAGTAAAGAGAGAATTACAATCTCTCTCGAGGTGATGAGCTGTCATTGCATATCATTTGCAAATTAATTGGATTTGAGTCTTGAAAAATTTAAGAATGTAAATACCTGATGTTTATATGTGTAGATGGTGGAAAGATTATGGATTCCCTGAAATAACATTCTCACGGCATCGTCACGTGGAATATTACACTTTAGCAGCTTGCATTGCAAATGATCCTAAACATTCTGCGTTTCGACTAGGATTTGGTAAAATAAGTCATATGATCACGATTCTCGACGATATCTACGACACCTTCGGAACAATGGAGGAGCTCGAACTCTTAACCGCAGCGTTTAAGAGGTGATAATTGCATTTACCTAGGGAAACCTATTTTACGGTGTAGCCCTAACGCTCTTTGACTTTTGTTGTTCTTTCATATATATATATATATAACCAACATCCATCCCCCAAACACATATACCCAACTTCTCTAATTTAAATAACTTTACTGTGAAATTAAGAAAATGTATACTACTAATGGAGTGAACAAATATTACCTTTGCATACTAAAAATTGTGTTTATAATGATCAGATGGGATCCGTCTTCGATAGAGTGTCTTCCAGATTATATGGAAGGAGTGTACATGGCGGTTTACGACAACATCAACGAAATGGCACGAGAGGCGCAGAAAATTCAAGGCTGGGATACAGTCAGCTATGCTCGAAAATCTGTATGAACAATAATAAAGCATACCTATACAAATATTTAGGGGAATGATTTCACTGAGTGATGATCAGTTAATTTTGTTTTGCTTGTTCTTGTGCCTGTTCAGTGGGAGGCTTTTATTGGTGCTTATATACAAGAAGCCAAGTGGATTTCCAGTGGTTATCTTCCCACGTTCGACGAGTACCTCGAGAATGGGAAGGTCAGCTTCGGCTCTCGCATAACCACGCTCGAACCCATGCTGACTTTGGGGTTTCCTCTTCCGCCTCGAATCCTGCAGGAAATTGACTTTCCATCGAAATTCAATGATTTGATATGTGCCATCCTTCGACTGAAAGGTGACACTCAATGCTACAAGGTAATCCCCATAACCTTTTATGTCAAAACAATTGAAATGGGATATGTTCTGCAATCATTTAGATTTCGTATACATATTATAGTGACATTGGCATGGTGAATGCAGGCTGACAGGGCGCGTGGAGAAGAAGCTTCGGCCGTATCGTGTTATATGAAAGACCATCCTGGAATAACAGAGGAAGATGCTGTCAATCAAGTCAATGCTATGGTCGATAACTTAACCAAGGAACTGAATTGGGAGTTACTTAGACCCGACAGCGGTGTTCCCATCTCTTACAAGAAGGTTGCTTTTGACATTTGCAGAGTTTTTCATTACGGTTACAAATACAGAGATGGCTTCAGTGTTGCCAGTATTGAAATAAAGAATTTGGTAACAAGAACCGTGGTTGAAACTGTGCCTTTGTAGCCACACATGAAATGTACAATAAGTTCCTAAGTTTCTGATTTCGCTACCTAGACCTGGAGATTGCCTACGGATGTCAGGTTCGTTGGTCAGCTAATAAAAACATCCATATCATTATATGGAGGAGGTGGTGGAGTTGATTCGGAGCATAGAAGATACCAGATAATATTATAAAATATGTGGCTTCATCTTATTATAAAATTTGTTCGTTCATGTCAATGTATTTTTTTGTTATAGCCTATATCACCTCGATAGAGTGTTAAGATGATCAATCTAGAGGAAGGGACAACGCTAAAAGTACTGAAGTGTTAGCGTTAGATTTGAATTTGTACATTACAAAAAGAAACTCGAATTTATATTCGCATAATTGATTAAACCCATAATCAATCTAGAGGAAGGGACTACGCTAAAAGATGTGTTAGCATTCGATTTGAATTTGGACATTACACAAAGTCATCGAATTTATATTCACAAAATTGATTAAACCGGTAATCAATCTAGAGGAAGGGACTACCCTAAAAGCACTGAAGTGTTAGCATTAGATTTGAATTTGGACATTACACAAAGTCATCGAATTTATATTCACAAAATTGCTTAAACATGAAATAAAGAACATAATCAAATTAAAATAAACTCATTACAGTGCATTTTTTATATAAACAAAACATAAATGCTAATTTTTTTTTTTTTAGGTTTCAAATAAAATATTATTATAATTATATTGATTAGTTGTTTTCAACCATTGTCATGAATCTGAACAATGTCACTTTTATTTTGCTAAAAATGTATTTATCAATATGGCTTTTATTGCGCTAGAAATGCATTTACCAATATATTCTTCTCATGGAAGACAATATCGTCGCCGAATCAACTTCTTCATGTTTTGTATAGCTGAGAGTGAATGGGACGACTCTGCACAAAATCTAGATTCAACTAACCAAAATCGCGCTACTAGGTGTGTTTCTTGTTTTGTATAACTTAGAGTGACTGTCCATCTGTAGATATCCACTTGGTCCAAAGAGGCCAACTCACCATCGAACACTCTTTGGGTAGAAAATGGAACCAGAATGGTCCTGTCTTCAAAACACTACCAATCGAATCCGGAAGTGGGGTCAAAGTGATTAAATATCCAGTTGAAAGTGAGTTCACATTCTGTAGATGACTGTCATTGCTTGCTTTCAGGCATACAATTCAAATTTATTTACTCATGTAAAACAATGTTGACAACATACAAAAATATTGCACAAAGCAAAAACATACATGAAGAACATGATGGACTTACGAGCTGACCTCTTCCTATTTACCCGTTACCCTAGGAGCAACAAAACCCTAGCTGTAGTTAGAGACAAATTGAGGAGTGTAGCACATCTGAAAAAGCCTCTTCGATATGATTGTGATTCATGAACAGGGCCCTCTAACATTTATAAATCTTCTTCCGGAACAAAAAGAGATGTAAACGATTCCAAACGGTAACAGTAACATAAATAAATAAAACCCAAAATTGACTCAATCCTCTCTAAGAGAACTCATAATGGAGAACAATTTACCCCACAACTGAGAAGAATTTCTCTAATCCTATTATAAGCTTTGCTTCAAAATTTAGGGGTTGAATCTGTTCCGTTGGCTTTTCATTTGTATCTTTCTTCTTTGAATTTTCTTCACCACCTTCATATATAGGGTGTGTGTTCTCTAAGGTGACTTATTTTGTTTAATAATGCAATTGAGAATCCTAATACCCAAACCTAAATATCATTCCAGGTATTTATAAGTTCTTTGGATAGAAAAAAACAGAACAAACAGTTCATGCTAAATTTGATCTCATCACTTAGCGTTAAAGATATTTTAATATATTTGATCAAAATCTTCATCATTTCTACCGTTACCTTGTAATAGTTTCTAGTGGCCATTCAAAATTATATATGAATTCACTTTATAAATAATATTGGCGTAGGTCGGCAACCATAGGATTTGGTCCTCCCTCCGGAGCTTAATCAACATTTCAACCTTTGATCCTTTTATACAACTCACCCATCCTGATAAAATTCTACAACATAACACCATACGTGTCTTTCCAACAATACCAAATTAGTTGAAGATCATCATAGAACTTTAGGATTTGCAATAACAAGTAAATTCTTACTCTTATAGAAAAAGGTCTGCAAGCGCGGGGTATAACTGATCCACCACCACCATATTAAGTTTCAGAGAGTTCATTGAGGGATGTTGGAAATATTAATCACAACCACCCTGTTAAACACCTTGAAAGCAGCCATATTTGTGAGTATTTTTGCAGGTTGAGTCTATGTTTGAAGATGGAAAGACTCAAGCCAGAACAAAAGTACCTTGACAGCAGCCATATTTGTGAGTGGAGCCATTCCGAAACACAACAAAGAATTTAAGGCATTTAATATATTTTGGTAAATAGATATGGGCAAGCATTCATTTGACGACTATAGCCCAGACTCCAAAAACACCTGCATGATTATGATCACACTCAACAACGACAATGTATTAATTATTTGTTCTCTCATGCATTAATATAAAAAACATTGTATATTGAGATAAAGAAGCATTTAAAAGTCATTTTGCAAGTAAGAAAGTGAAAAAAGAAGAGGGAGAGTCTCTAAGGAGAAAATGGAGGAGCAAATTTTGGTGGGCGCCTGAGAACAACAATTGTTGTGTTTTACTATGTTTTATTCTGGGTGAAGTGAAAATCTCTGTAAAACTTGTTTTTACTTGTTGAATGAGCCACAGTCTCATGTGAATGTATTTTCATGTTTTAGAATTCAATCCTAAGTTATTATTATGTTTCTCCAAACTTACTCTGTTCTAATTTGTTAATTTGTTTTTTTGCCGTGAGTGAATACTGTGTTTTTAAGTCTCTATGTAGTTGCGCTAAATCTAGCTCCGTGATTTTGCACGAAATAATTTGACTCTGCCTCTCCGCGTAAATTCAATTCAATTTTTTGACATGGTATCAGAGCGGGTTAAACTCTCTTAGTGTAAAAACAAGTGTTTTTACTTGCAGTTAAAATTATATTGAGGGAAGATTGTTTTTAGCATATTTACCAACAGGTAGAAAGCTTTTTTTTCTTACGCCCAGAAATGAAAACATCAATCACAAGCTTGACTAATCCTCTTTAATGGAAAAAATTATGATTATTGGGCTATTACAATGAAGGCCTTGTTTTCTTGTCAAGGAATTTGGGATTTGGTGGAAAATGGTTTTCAAGAACCAACAAATGCAACAGCATCCAATGCCTTATCTCAACAAGAAATAGATTTGTTAAGGGACAACAGCAAGAAGAATTCAAAAACCCTGCTCTATATTTTCAAAGTAGTTCACAAAATTATTTTCCCAAGGGTTGCAGCAACAACGAAGTCTGAGCAAGCATGGGATACCCTCGAGATAGCCTACCAAGGCATGGCAAAAGTCAAGACAACAAAGCTACAAATGTTGAGAAGAGACTTTGAAACACTTTATATGAAAGAGGCTGAGAATGTAGACTCATTTTTTACACATGTAAGTGGGTTGGTTACTCCAATCAGGGCTCATGGTGAGACACTTGAGGATAGAAGAATAGTTGAGAAAATTTTGAGAAGTCTGTCAGCAAGGTTTGATGCCATTGTTGTGGCCATAGAAGAGACAAAGGATCTCTCACAGTTCTAAGTGGATGTGCTTAATGCATCATTAATTTCTCATGAACATAGACTGAATAGAGCAATAAGCTCCTCATTGGAGCATGCCTTCAAGACACAAGTTTCACTTGGTCAAGGTAGAGGCTGAGCAAGATCATATGCTAGAGGAAGAGGAAGAAGCCCACGTATAGGTGGAAGAAGAAGCCCTTCAAACTCAAGCACAAGTTCAGAGGTATGATAAATCTCAAGTTCAATGTCATTACTTTAAGAAGTATGATCATTATGAAAATGAATGTAGAAAGAAGCAATATGATATTAGTAACAAACCAAGTTTAAATTTCACAAAAGAAAATCAGAACCATGATAACATGTTTCTAGCCTATAATGTAGCACAAGAAAAGAAAAGTGATATATGGTATCTAGATTCAGGGTGTAGCAACCACATGTCAGGAAACATAGAAATGTTTTCCAATCTGGATGAACGTGTGAAATCTGAAGTGACATTAGGGACTGATAGCAAAGTCTTTGTTATGGGAAAGGGTAGAGTTAATATCCTAACAAAGAAGGGGGAGAAGAAGTACATCTCAAATGTTTACTTTGTCCCCGGTCTGAAGCATAACCTCATAAGCATTGGACAACTCATGCAAAAGGGCTACAATGTCTTCTTCAAAAATGACGTATACACAATTTTGGATAGGCCTCCAAGCAAACAATTGATTGTAAAGGTTCAGATGACAAACAATATAATCTTTCCCCTAAAATTAAAATCAGATTTGTAGAAATAAGGTGCACAAGCATAACTCTCAATGAACTCACAAGAGAATGGAAGAAAAGAGGCAACTGTCACATAAGTAAACTTTCAAACAGAGGTAAAAGATGAAAACTAGTTACGGCATTTGAGATTTGGTCATCTCAACTTTGGGGGTGTGAGTTTGCTGCATAGGAAAGGCATGGTGAAGGGTTTTCCACTCATAGAAAAACTGGACAGCCTATGTGAAGGATCTATCTTGGGCAAGCAACATAGAGAGACATTTCCAGCAGGAAGGTTAGTAAGGGCAAAGGCATCTTTGGAGATTGTCCACTCAAATTTATGTGGACCAATGCAAACACCATCAATTGGTGGAATCCATTATGTATTGACCATCATAGATGACTACATAAGGAAGACATGGGTCTATCCCCTAAAACATAAAAGTGAATGTTTGAACACTTTCGCCAATACAAAGGTCTTGTTGAGAATAAAAATGGACACTACATCAAAGTCCTCAGGACTGACAGAGGTGGAGAATACATATCAAATGATTTCCTTTGATTTTGAAAGGAGCATGGAATTCAAAAGCAATTTACAACAAGGTATACACCTCAACAAAATGGTGTGGCAGAAAGGAAGAATATGACCAATATGGAAATGGAAAGGAGTATGACGAAGGTAGAGCATTTGCCAAATGATTATTGGGCTGAAGCTGTTGCTTGTGCAACATATATCTTGAATAGATGTCCAACCAAAAGCATCTAGAACATAGTTCCTGAAGAGGCATGGAATGGAATAAAGCATAGTGTCACCCACATGAGATTTTTTGGATGTGTGGCATATGCACATGTCCCAGATGAGTTGAGGAAGAATTTGGATAACGAGGGGGAGAAATGCATATTTCTTGGATACAGTAATGAATCCAACGCATACAAACTATACAATCCATTAACCAAGAAGGTCATAATCAACAGAGATGTGCAGTTTATAGAAGAGAAAGCATGGGATGGAATTTTAAGAAAGATGGTCAATGTCAAAACATGTATACCACATGAGGAAAAAGAGGAATTAACAACAACGAATAATTCCTCAACAATGACTCCATCGACACTTATTCAAGCACAATAAAGCATGCAACAAGCAACACAATCAACAAATATTAGGACAGTTTCTCGAAGCCAAGAAACTGCTTCTCCAAGCACACTACAAAGCGCAACACCAAGTGACATGTCAAGCCCATCTTTAGCAAGCATAAGAAGACCAAAATTTAGAAATTTAAATGAACTTTATGAGTAAGAAGAAGTTGATAGCAGCGTTGGTTTGAATTCCTTATTTTCATTATTTGGTCATGTAGGTGACCCAATCCATTTTGAAGATGCAGTCAAAGTAGGAAAATGGGTTGCGGAAATGGACTCGAAAGAAATAGAAGGAATAGAAAGGAATGACACATGGGAGTTAGTGAGCCTTCTCGAAGGAAAACATGTAATTGGTGTGAAGTGGGTCTATAAGACCAAAAGTAACATTGAGGTAAGTAAAGATTGAAAGGCACAAAGCAAGGCTAGTTGTGCAAGAATACAAGCAGCAACATGGATGAGATTACGTAGAGACGTTCATGCTAGTTGCGAGAATGGAGATAGTGCACGCAGTTGTGGCGATTGTTGTGCAACATAAATGGAAAGTGTATCAAATGGACGTAAAATCAATGTTCCTGAATAGAGTGTTGAAAGAGGAAGTGTAGGTTGCACAACCGTCTAGTTATAAAGTTGAAGGCCAAGAAGAAAAAGTGTATCGGTTGGGGAAAGCTCTTTATGGGCTTAAGCAAGCACAACGCGCATGGTATAGCAGGATAGATGCCTACTTTTTGGACAATGGTTTTGACAAATGTGATGGTGAACCTACTCTGTACATCAAGAGAGCAATAGTACAATTATTATTGTTGTCTTATATGTAGATGATTTGATCTTTACAGGCAGTGATGATTTCCTCATCGCAAATTTCAAACAAGTCATGAAAAATGAATTTGAAATCACTGACTTGGGGTTGTTAAGATATTTCTTGGGCATAGAAGTGAAGCAAACATAAAATGGCATTTTTATCTCTCAAGCGAAGTATGTGGTAGACATTTTGGAGAGGTTTAAAATACAGAACAACAAGCCCACACCAACTCCAACTGTCATGGGGTTGAAGTTGAGAAAAGAAGATTGTAGCAGCAATGTCAATCTGACATTATACAAAAGCATGATAGGCAACTTGATGTATTTGACTGCCACTAGGCCAGATATAATGTATGCAGTAAGTTTGGTGTCAAGGTTCATGGAGACACCTAAGGAGAGACATTGGGAAGCAACAAAAAGGATTCTAAGGTATGTTAATGGGACAGAACAGTATGGAATTTTTTACATAGCAATAAGTGATTTCAAGCTGGTTGGTTACACTGTCAGTGATTGGGCAGGAAGTGTCAATGACAGAGAGAGCACATCAGGATATGTTTTTCATTTGGGTTCCAGAGCCATTTCATGGGTCTCCAAGAAGCAACCAATAGTGTCACTATCAACAACAGAAGCTGAATATGTCGCAACAACATTAGTAGCGTGTCAAGCAGTTTGGATGAGAAGGATGTTGAGAGATCTTCGTCATGACCAAGAGAGAACAACGACTATTTTCTACGACAACACCTCAACATTTGCATTGTCAAAGAATTTTGTCTTTCACAAGAGGCCCAATCATATTGATGATAAATATCATTTAATCAGAGAGTTGATTAACAATGATGAAATTGTGTTGCAACACTGTAGGTTACAAGAACAATTTGTTGATATCTTCACAAAGCCATTGACACGTGAAAGTTTTGCTTATTTCAGAAACTGTTTGGGAATTGTCAATGGCAGCAATTTTGATTAAGGGGGAGTGTTGGAAATATTAATCCCAACCACCGTGTTAAACACCCTAATAGCAGCCATACTTGTCAGAAGTATCTTGCAAGTTGCATCTCTGTTTTAAAATGGAAGGACTGAAGCCAGAACAAAAGTACCATGTGAACCATTTCAAAACACAACAAAGAATTTAAGGCATTTAAAGTATTTTGGTAAATAGATATGGGAAAGCATTCATTCCGTGACTATAGCCCACAGTCCACAAACACATACATGATTCTGATCACACTGAACAATAACAATGTATTAATTATTTGCTCTCTCATGCATTAATGTAAAAAAAATTGTATGTTGAGATAAAAAAAGCACCCAAAAGTCATTTTGCGAGTAAGAAAGAAAAAAAAAGAGCAAGAGTCTCTGAGAATAAAATGGTGGAGCAAATTTTGGTAGGTGCTTGAAAACAATAGTTATTGTGTTTTATTGTGTGTTATTCCGTGTGAAGCGAAAATCTCTATAAACCTTGTTTTTACTTGGTGAATGAGCCATAGACTCATGTGAATGTCTTTTCATGTTTTAGAATTCAATGCTAAGTTATTATTGTGTTGCTCCAAACTTTGTTCTACTTCGTTTTTTTCTGTGAGTGAATACTGTGTTTTTAAGTCTCTGTGTAGCTACGCGAATCTTCCTCTGTGACTCCGTGAAATCAAGCTGCGCAAAAATAGCTTTGCGAAATAATTTTACTCTTCCTCTCCGCGTAAATTCTGTTAATTTTTTTTGATATGGGACTATATCTTCCAAAGAAGTTATTAGGGTTTTAAATTTTGCAATTAGCTTTGTGCACTCTGGTTCGTAATCTTTTGAGGAAATTATGTAACAGACATATGCCTTCTCCATTTTATCCATGGTTCTGATGATTGCAAAGAGGTCTATGAAAATCATCATACATTTAACACTCATGTTATCGAATGATAATTTTACCTCCTTGGACCAGAAACAACACCTAGTTAAGATCGAGCTTAGTCACGGAATTCTACAACAAATCAAGCGTTTAGACCATGGCCTCCCTCTAGGTAAGTCCTGGCAGCAGAAAAAAGCTTAACAAAGGAGTGAAATGGTGTTGAATAATGGTTGTTGGCACGTGTAGGGTTGGTTAAGGGAGCCAAAGGCACATGGCCCTCATGTAAAGCCCACCCATGCATAAAGTCCACCACAACCATAACATTTCGACCATCAATTTATCTCATAAACAATTAATTTATTCGCAAATCCAAATCTTTTGCCTGGAATTAGCCTGAGATGGCATGCTATAAATTATGTTTCAATAAGTATATGTACACAAATTGAAAGGAAAAGATTGGTGACCATGACTAGAAGATGTTGTGAATATATAACAAGTCCATTTGAGGTTTAAGATTGTTGTGAGTGTGCTAGTAAATTGTCTACAATTGATTATTAAATTTTTTTACCTTATTGAGTGTGGGAGTCAATTGTTTGTAGGTGACTGCTAAAAATATTTACATAATTTTATTTGTTAGGTCGATAGGCCAGGTTTAGGTTCGTCACAATTCAAAAGTAGTTTTCTCACGATACTTTATAAAATTTTGATTTGTTCATTTTGGCTTTCCATGTGATCTAACTTTTATATTATTTTTTTATTAGAAGAAATCGCACCTAGCTCTCAAGTAGTCCAAGATTAGATCATGAGAATTGTACTGATCAAACCTCCGCACCTAACTATTAGACAACATCCTTGGAAATATAATATTCTATATTATTTAGGGTTGAAATTCTCTTTATTTGCAATGAAATCATTGAATTTTCAACATTAAGTAACAAGATAATGACTTAATGACTATTTTTCCTATTAGACTTTTTTGATGAAAAGTTTGGATGAACAACATTAATTTTCTTGGAGACCAAGAAATGATAATAACTATCTTATCTCAAATCCATAATGGCAACAATTTTCTTGAAAACTGAAACATGATAATCACCATGTGAGGTGGATTGTTAGGAAAATGATTGACATAAGAGTCTGACAAGTAAAAATTATGTTTGACCTTTAAGATTGAGAATGTGCAAGTTGAATAAAGATACCTATAATATGGTTTTTAGTTAGTATCTATTGATTTTAACCATTTATTTAATTTATTAGCACTAAATTGAAAATGCTTTTAAAAAATTAAATGTATCTTGTGACATTAACATTTTGAAATTTAAATAAATTTACGAAAAGAAAAAAAATATGTATTTATTTAAATTTAAAATTATTAAATTGTTTTGAAAATATGATACAGCTTGAGTGGGTCTAATGGTTAAGAGCATGTATTTCCTCTTAAAAGGTCACAGGTTCAAAAGCAAAGGTAGGTAGAGTATGTCTGCCTTTGTAGACTTAGCCGTCAAATCACTGCGCGGAGGTGAGTCCTTTTTCCCCACAACAAGGGGGCCCCTCTCATAACACCATTTGGTTTTGGGCTTGGATGTGACCTTAAAAATGGATATTATTATTATTATATAATTTTTTTAATTATAAATTTTATTTTATTATTTTAATTTAAATTTATTTTAGTTTTAAGGTAAAATTATTTGAAATGATTTTAATATTAAGTTTTTGGATGGGTGGTTTATAAAAAAAATTATATTCTTAAAAGGTTATATATTAAAGAGATTGATTATGATGTTGGGCATATTTTCCCCCAAATCAACTTTGTTGATTGGATTTTAGAGGGGTCTTGACATTGCTTAAAAAGAAATGATTTTGTTATAAATATTATAGCTTTTTAGAAAAGTCTAAATAATAATTAGTTAAATAATATAATCAAATTTGTATAAGTTGATAAGATTCAAAGAGATTTCATAGATTTTAGAAATATGGTATACGTCAAAGAAATATTCAAGGGTCACTCAAACAGATATTTTGGACTGAATCCAACATTAAGTTTATTCTTAGTTTATACAATGTAAAATTCTAATAAATAGATATGGACCTTCTAAGGTTTAATACCTTGTACATTAATACCTGTAGAGGCAAATGTCCCAATCATCTATGTTTTTGGAAAATTATTAACAGTTAACCTAAATGTTTTCAAATGTTTTTTATATACATTCGAGGGATTAAAAAATAAATAAAACAAAACCCAAACACCGTGCCCTTTGCACCTCGAGTGCATAGGCTAGTTAAAAATTATAATTAAATGGGTAATGATTTTGTTCGAAGGTCAATTATTGCGTTAAACAGTGGTTATGAACTTGGACAATTTTACACGTTAATATATTCGATGTAATTTCATAGGACCTTCGTTATTGGATAGTGTAATGGTTTTTTTTGTTAGCAGAGGAATTGGTCATTGGAGCAACTTTGCAACTCGCGTTACACGGGTCTATTCTGACCACTATCATTATAACCCCTGAAAAACTGCGGCTGCCTCTCTCCACAGCTCTAGTTTAGTCCGGGGAAATTGAACTTGTGACCTTTAATACGAAACCCACCTTTCTAACGAACTTCATTACATTGTGATTACCAACTCGCTTACCCCATAAGACTTAGTGTAACCATTTTTTCGCTCGCATCAATTTCGGTGAAAAAAATTCTAACTCTTTTGAGATGGTCATCATCTTCTTTTCACGTTGATGCTCGTGCATGGAACGCTGCACTAAGGCGTTAATGTATTCATGATAATATATATAAATTAAAGGTTCAAACTTTTAAAAAACATTAATTTTCCCCATTATTTTAATTTTTTATATATTAAATTAAAGGTTTAAATTTAGTCTTCTAAATTTTTTATATTTATTTTAATTTCATATGGATTTTGGATATTGTTATAGATAAATTAGTGGATCTTGAGTCACATTATTATAATAATTTATTTATATTTTTTTAAGATAAAAATGAATATTCATTATGATAATATATAAATTATAAAAGTTTAAATTTATCTTTAAATTTTTATATTTTATTTTAATTTTATATGATCTTATGGGATATGTGGTATGGATATTTCGTGATATTAATTAACATTATTATAATATAAAAATTTATTTATATTTTTTAGATAAATGAATAAATTTCTGAGCTAAACATTTAATTCCGGTAAATGTATATATATTTAATCATATTATTAATTATTTTATTATTTATTATAATAATAATATTTTAAAATAAATTAGTTTTTTTTTTAATTTTGAATTTATCCAAACTATAATATATTATATATTATATATATTTTGAATAAAAATTACAAAATTGAAAATTAAATATATTATGTTTCTTAAAAATGCATTTTTAAAACAAAATTATGAGATATAGGTTTAATAAAATTTAAAAAAAAAACACACAAACACAATAGTTAAATAAGTTGCGCTAAAATAAATAAATAGAAAATATTATATATATTATTGAAATGATTACAAATATATATGTAACTTTAATAAAATTTATAAGAAAATGTTATATATACCATATTAATCATTGGGATGAGGTGTTCATTAAGGTGTTGTCAGTGCTCTTACATAAGTGGACCTCCCCACATACATAGTGTGAAATATAATAAAAATATAATAATCTTTTCTATTAACTAGAGTAGATAGTGAGTTGCAAGTGAAGCTGGACACTTTGTTGTTAGTCCAAACTGTCCAAAGTACTTTTAGATAACTAGTAAATTAATTCTAAAATCTCATAATACTAAATAATTTTAGAAATTTCTTCATAAATTATAAAAACTATTTAACAAGCAAAAAAAATTATTCCCCAATCCCGTAAACGAATGCATCAACTGGGAAATGAGTTTTCCATGACTTTGAATTACGGAAGGAAATATATCCATCAACTGGCACATGAGTTTTCCATGACTTTGAGTCACGGGAGGAAATATATCCATCAAGCAAATTCATCATGAAAAAACTCATGAAAAAACTCACTAAATGCACGTTGGGAAATACAGGAGCTATGATCATCATTTTCCATTTCCTTTAACATTACATACTAAATGTGAGGTAATAATGTAATTTTGTTTAATTTATTTATTTTGAAATAAAGATTTTATAATAGAGATTGAATTTCTACGGAATAGTTTAGAGTATTTATAATAATATATAAAAAATTTATTCATTTAATAATATATATAAATCAAGGTAAAATTTATGTGTCAAATCAATTATGTCAACAAATGTGATATGATTAAGATTATAGCTTTTTTGGGCATTTGATATGTAGTTGCAAATTAAATATTTATGGTTAACCAATCTTGTTTTATTTTCTTAAATATATATATGCTCAACTCATATATTAATTTTTATTTATTTACTATTAATTAATAAAGTAATTTAAATAAAATTTAATTTTTTTATATTTTTTTTTTTATGTTTAGCAAAGTGAAATGTATAATGTAATAAGCGTAGTTTTTGATGCTCTTATAAATTGATGGTTTATTTGTGTTTACTAGCCAATTTATTTATATAACCTAAACATTTTAAAATGGGTCAATTTTAAAAAAAAAAAAAAAAAAAAAAAAAAAAAAAAAAAAAAACTTAAAGTAAAAACAATGAGATAGAAGAAAAATTTAAATATTTTTTTGAATGATAATATATATATATAATAAAATTTTATATATATATATATAATTATTATATTATATATATATATATATATCTATATATCTATATATATATATATATATATATATTATTATATATATCATTGGGATGATATATAGTTAGGTATCCATCAGTTAGGCATCCATCCAAACAATTACATAAACAAATTGAAGTTGTATGAACCATCTCATTTGGGAGAGGAATTTCCCTTATGTTATCCTACTCATAACATCTTAGATTTCAAGTCTTTGTTGTCTGAAAAGTTATGATGTTGAACATTTTCCACAATATGGAACCAAGGATTTTATACTTGGTGGGTCAACAATGTTTCCTTATAACTTTGTAATTGAATTTTCTTATATTATACTTTATAATTGGAATCGCATCTTAGTTTTATATATGGGTACTACTTAAGTGGGGTGGTGTTGGGTCCTTCGTTTTGGAAGAATTTTTTTTGACACATTTTGATCATGCGTAACCGAAGTGTAGTTGTGGAGGAATGAATCGAGGGAAAGAGGGAAAATATGCCAAGATCCATTAGGCACTTAATTTGGCAAGTGGAAAATATGGGGACATGCAAGCACAACCGAGCCGCAAAAACCGTCTCATCTTGGAAGGTCTCATCTCTACCAATTTTCTCGAAAGGAATTCCAAATGAGTGTGGAGGAACAAGAAAATGACAGGGAGGAAATTTCATGTCGATGCCTAGACCGCAGGATTCCATATCAACGACACTATGTTATATTTGGGTTTAGACATGAAAATTTTGCCAAGGAAGACCTAGGAAGAAGTGCATAGACCTAAGTTGGCATTCTTCCTCATTCAATTATGCATCCCACCTACTACACACGGGAGGTGCGATGCATACATACTTCCTTGAAGAGAGAGTGCGATGGTACCAGTGCGAGACTTTTACTTGGTCTTTGGTCACAGTTCGCAGCTCAGTTCAGGGATTTAGGCCGAGCAAGTGATGTTCAGTAAATATAGATCACAAGGGTTGATCTAATGAGGTTACTAGAGCCACCAGTAGGGCAATTAGAATGTTTGCAAATTGATTGTTCAGTTTATAAACAAAACCTGGAGATAGACTGAAGCAACATTGATCTACTTTGCACTTGCATAGCAAATGCAGTTCGAAGGCTAGCTGGCTTGACTTCAGGCTCCATCTGTAAGTTTATAAAACAAACAAATATAGATAAGCGAACAATCTAGTCGCTCCCCAGCGGAGTCACCATTTTGTTATCAGGAAATCTAGTGTCCACTCGGAGCTGCTAGTCCCACTAAGACTGGTAGCTATCTTAGAAACAAA
>APFE030224010.1:0-20134 GCA_000404065.3 Pinus taeda | reverse complement strand
CTGGTGAGTCTAATGAAATGCCCAACATCAATGCTCTCTTTCTGAACTCTTGAGTATACCCTTGTACACTTTGCCCTTTCAGCTGTCGAAGCATTTGCCAACTCATCATGGCTTGTTGCATGTAGGCCAATGGATAGAACTGCTTTTTGATTGCAATTACAAAGTCACCTCTAGATAGAGATGGCCTTACCATGCTTCCTCATATCAGCTTGGGTTCTGCCTTCCCACCAAACCAAGGCAGTGCCTCCTAGGCGTAGGCTTGCCAACTGAATCTTGCTCTTGTTTGAGTCTATATTTTGCACTCTGCAATACACATCAATTTGTCTAATCCAATAGTCCAACTTTTCAACATTTAGCTCTCCATCATATATAGGCAAATCAAATTTAACATCTAACTTAATCAAAGATGCTTCCTTACTATGCACAAGGCTACTAGGAGGTGTAGGGAAGCTTTCTTCTTTCCCATTTCCTTTGGAGTGGTCATGGGAATGAGATTCATCTTCTTCTTTATCTTGCTTAGAGCCTAATGAATCTTCACCCTTATGCTTTCTAAAATCCCTATACATTTCTTCTACCATGGACTTTATAGCTAGGAAACCTTCTATGAATTGAGAGTCTGGCCCTATAGAACCTTCTTCTGACATTGCATTTTGAGAATAGGCTCTCCCAGTTTCAGGATTAGTTTCCACCAACTCTCCTTCTCCTAATTTGAGCTTTGATCTAGTGATCATTCACAACTAAACCAACACAAGCTTGTCCAACCTTACAGCCTAGAGCTCTGATACCACTTGATCTGATAATCACCCTATGAGTGACCTCAGCTGAAGATTTATTAAACAAGAAAGTAAGCAACACAGAGACACAAGTAGTTTTTAATAAAGAGTTCACCCTATTCTCCAGGGCTACATCTCTGGTCCAGCTTCAGTGGTGGCCTTGTTTTATTATGTCTTTGAGCATAGAAATTACAATACAGGGACTCAATATGTGTTCTCCTGAAGCCGATTTTGCTTAGCAGGGTGGTTCTTGGATTCCCCAAGCCACTTGGAGTACACAAACTTTTGTTCATCCTACCAGCTCTGTGACCCTCGGTCTATAGTGGAAAGAGCCAACTGTGATGCTCAATTCAGATAGATTCCTTTATGTGAAGGCTTGAATCTTCAAGCTCTCTGGTGCTCGATGCTGCCTGTGGTCAGCTTGGCCCTCTGTCTCCTCTGCTTGGCTTTACTGCTCTCTGTGCTCAGTCCTCCTCTCAGGGTTTACTGTCACTGTTTCTCTTGGTCGCTTCGACTCTTCGCTCTGAATCTCTTCGAATCCTGTTCACTGTCTCTATTCGTGACTTTAACCATTCGACCTCCATCCCTGTTCGGTTCCTCTCCCGCCTGCGTCGAT
Source organism: Pinus taeda (assembly GCA_000404065.3). Classification (NCBI taxonomy): domain Eukaryota; kingdom Viridiplantae; phylum Streptophyta; class Pinopsida; order Pinales; family Pinaceae; genus Pinus; species Pinus taeda. The sequence continues at coordinate 18,745 of APFE030224010.1, read as the reverse complement.
TCGCCTGTCTCCTGTGTGCTTGGAATTCCTTGTTCGGCGTCAGCATGATCGCTCGAGAAGTAGCCACGTGTCTTCACTGGAATAGCGCCAGCCTGTTTGTTGATTCATTTCTTTCTCCACCGTGGTGGTCAACGGATTCCAAATCTCTTTAGAACTCTGCTTAATTCCCTGTCAGTTCCGCTCTGTTTATCGGGTGCAATCTCAGTCGTCCGATCTGGGCTCCTCTAGATCCAACGTCATTCACACATCGAGTGCGGTTGACTCGCTCGACCAATAATGCGCGATCACAGTGGTTTTTCTCTCACCTCCACTGCCACGCGTCGATCGCTGAGTGTGCTCGCTCTGCTTTTTCCAAAACCTCTTACTGTTCAAGGCCACCCCGGGTAAAACCGCCGGTTTCTAGGTCGTGGGTCCCACCTTCGTAAGATGGCGCTTTCCTGTTTTCCGCCCACGGTCCTCTAGCTCCCAACATGACCGAGTGCTTATCCCTACCATTTCAGCCCTGTTTGCCCAGCGATGCATGAAAATCAGCTCCTTTTCCCATTCTGGGGCTCCCATGGGGCTACATCGACCTCCTGCGCAGTCTCCATGGGCCTCGGTCAGCGCGCGTTGACCGAGGTCCTCGTCATTTCAAACCGGCTGCCATGGCCACTGGTTCAGGGTGTTTTTGATTGTTGTTTTGGATTTCATTCGAGATTTGTTCGACCTGATTTAATCATGGTTCTATGATAGTCATTTATGGATCCAGTTCGGATCACTTGTGAGCTGAAGCTTTGTGTAAGCCGAACATATTTCCACTTGTATGATAATACATATAGTGGGGTTTTTAGCTGAGGCTTTCCCTAGAGTATTCTTCTGTGTTTCATGTGTGATTGAATCTTCTTCTTTGTTATACATGTTCTGTTTGATCTTTCTCAAAATCGATTAAGCTTATGCAAGTTTGATTGTAGAAGTAGATTAAGTATTTTTCTTTAGTACATTGCATAATCAGTTTAATATACGGTGAAATTTCTACAAGGAGTGAGACCAAAACCTCCTATTGATAGCTTTTTGATGTTCCTTTATCTCTTCTAAACTACTATTAAAGTAAAGCACAAATGGAAGCAAACTAATAAGCAAACTAATTAGATCTACACTACATGAAATGAAATAATTCTAAAGACAATTCAACCATTAATCTATGAAATCAAACTAAGCATATAAATACAAGAAGAGGAACCTTTGCTATTAGGATTGGACCCTAACCCAAGAGATTTAGCCCTCTGAGTGAAATCAATGCTGGATCAAGGAAATGCTCATTCTCATTATCAAAACAGAAAATTACAAAACTTTTCACGATAACTTTGAAACAATTAACAAAACCCGGATTGACAATAAATGTGGAAGGGATTGAATCTATAACTCATATCTGAAAACCAACAATAACTTCATCACAATAAACTTAGACACGATCTTATAGACACATTTACATGACCTATAGCCATATAGCTTTTTTGGATGGTCTAATTTATTATTAAGTAAATTCAGGTTAGGCTAAGACTTCTAAGGACCTTACCTATCAACCAATACATCCAAAATTTTTAAAAGGTTCTCCCCCAACAATTCAAAGAAATCCAAATAAAATTCAGTAAGCCACCCATCTAGACTAAGACACTTGTCCTTTTGAAAGCACTAGAGTACCCTCGACAACTCCTCCATTGTAACTAATAAAAAAATGTCCTCGTTTTCCACTTCCTCAAACATTCTAGGGAAAAAACAGATCGCCTTTAAAATTTCATTGGTATTGGCCCTCTCATATTCCTTGAAGATGTCTAGGAAGTGTGATCACCTAGAGCTACTAGTCCCTTCAATCCTCTAACTCTGTTCCCCTCTAGGTCCTTCAATTATCATATAATGTTTTGGCTCTTCCTAAGTTTGTGAATTTGTGGAAAATATTAGTGTTCTAGTCTCTTGAAGGCATCCATGTGGCTCTACTTTTAATGTGGGAACCCTTATCCTTGTCCCAGAAGAGCTTATTTTTCTAAAATCAGAAGTTATTGGTTTTCCATAAAACCTATTAATCAAACAAACCAACAAAATTATCCTTGTATAATACTTACAGATTATGTTCCACTATCTTGAAATGTCCCTCTTGGGTCTTGAACCTTTATGCTACCCAAGGCAACAATTTGTTTTTACCAACCTTAATGAGCCTGTCAATTATATGCAAGTTGAATCCTCATAATGCACATCAATGGATTTCCAAGAAGACTTCACTATCTCCTGGAATTCACTTTTTTTTTTTTAATACTAGGGATTGTACTTATATGGATCCTTCAAATTTTTGTCTTCCATACCTAGTTCTAGGAAAATTGAAAAGTTATCATAAAACCGCAAGGTATCCACCCATCACCTGAAACTTGTTAACTTGTCCTAAAAATCAAGATTTATTAGAAATCTATCCAAAGTACTCAGTGACCCTGCCCATCCTAGCTTTGTCGTTTTTCCATGTGCGCTTCAATTCTAGTGGCTTTATGTCTACCCATCTAATTTTCTCATAGTGATCAAGAAAAAAATTGAGCAACCTTTTATGGTGAGTGGTTGAACCATAAACCTCCCCTCTATTAAGTGTAAGGTTAAAGTCTCCACCAATGATTAGATTTTTTGTCTTCACCCACTATGCCAAGAATAACCTCAACCAAAAAACTCATTTATCATCTTAGAGGCCATAGACATTCAACAAAGTCAAAGTAAACAAAAAACTCTTACACCAAACCTCTATAGAGAGCCCTAAAATCACAACAAAAGAGCTGATTAAAGAAAGGTTCAAAGACGAGTTGGTAATAATTCCTCCTGAACACCCGTTCACATCCAATGTAAGAAAATCCCAACCCACCAATAATTTTGTTAAGTCTACCCATGCCCATATTTTTTTTTATATAAACAACACATATGGATTATTATAATATAACATCTACTTGAGAGTCAAGTTTTTGGCCTGACCCCCTAGGTCTGTAGACATAAGCTTCACGGGGTAAACCCGGCAAGAGTTTTATCTACTTTAAGAAGCCCATATATGAATCATTATTTACCATGAATCACTTCCTTAGTTTCTCATTCCTATGTTTTCTTTAGGGTCAACTTTTTTCCCATCCAAGACCCCCTAGCTCCTTTCGTGTGTCTTGCCCTAATCCTCCTAAGACTTGGGATTCTTACAAGGTCATCTAACGCATAAGGTGGGAATGGCCTCCCATGAATCCTAGAAGCATATGACCCTTCGAAATACTCTTCGCCAAAAAACAAACCCCCTTAGCACTAAGCCAAAATTCTTAGTCAGGTTTACTATTAAGGGGGCCTTTTCATGTACTTTGACACCAAAATCCAAGCATCTTATATGGTTAGGGTTAACTGACCCTAGCTTCTCAATGCAAAGCATGTCTACATCACCCCTAGCTTTAGTAACTAATGTCCAAAAACAAAATTTGAATTTTAAGAGTAAGATGGAGAGGAATTACCTTATGAAAATGTCATTTGTTGCCATACAAGGTCTAGATTGTGTAGTTTTGATGCCAAGAATTTTAATGATCCCAAGGTGTCAAGAGGGTCCCCCACCAGATCGTCTCGAGAGTGAGATTCCATGCCCAAAGGGATTGAGATATCTGCAACTACCAAATCCTATTGTTGTAACATATGCTCTGCCCCCTTCTCGAAAAAATCCCTACCTAGTCTTTCTCCATTTCCAAGGTTAGATGACTTCTCTAAGAACTCCTTCACCTTTGTATAAGGAGATAACCCTTCATCCTAGTGGACCAAATTTTATTTTTGAAAGTGATATCAAAATATTGGATTATATGGTCATAGGTATGGCAATGCAGACAATAGAATATGAAGTTCATATAGCCAAGTATCTGTGTAGATCTTATTCCTTATCACCATGTCCAAGGACTTGCATAACCCTTGATTAACATCAATTTTGACCAATATTTTTTCTACTAAACTGATATTACTGGATTTATAACTATCATAAGAGAGAATTAACTTACCCAAAGTATCCCCAATATCCTTCAATGAGAGGTCCAACCAATGTTTGATCAACAAGCTTGACAATTTAATCCATACCCATGTAAACTTCATAAATTCATCCTTTGCATCAAAACACAAGTACCATTGTTTAAGGGACATATATGCCCTATCCAAAAACCAATATTCCTTTAATAGCTTGTGTGCATCCATATCAAATATGAAGATAAACCCTACCTATCCATTAGTGAATTGATGAAAAATTGGCCCATAGCCCATAAAAGCCATGTGGTTTTCCTAGATCCAATCATTTAATCATCTACTGGAGAGTCTTCAACCTATGATTTTTCCTACTAGCATCTTCTTTGCCAATAACCCAAGCTAGCTGACGTTCATGTCATCTCCAGTTACCAAAGAAATGTCACCCTTGCATGATTTTATAACCCATTTCTTCTTTCATTTGTAAGCTTCCCCGCCATGTGGAACCTCACTAGCCCACAATTTTCCTACCAACACTTGGGGATCCAATAATCCCTATGTTTGTCTTGTCTACTCTCAACACTAAAATTCAACCAGAACCTACTATCTGTGCGCAAGGAACTCCCTTCGAGGTGACACCATTAATGCTCTTATATAAACCATTACTGCTCACTAGCAAGGTGCTTAGGACCTTGTGATTGTCATCGTTCCTCCTCAATGTGTTGACAGGAAGAGATGTTGTACATGACCACTAACCTTCAATAAAGTCCACATGACCTTGTGCCAATGAATTTGTTAACTCTCCACCTACCACTACATATGGAAATGGATATAGAACAAACCATAAATAACTATATTTGGAAATCTTTGAAAACCAATATTTTAGTGCCACCCATGGTAACCAAAATGTCCTCCATTAGCGAGTTCTCCAAATAATCGACAAATTAAAGGTGGTGGTCCATGTAAAAGTTGTATTTCTCATTAGTACCATCTCCATCATGTTTGATTGTATTGTATGGTTGAACATTCCATCAATTATATAATATTACACCAAAATAACTTCGTTATTATTCCTGTCGTAGTAGGATATAACAGATTCAAAAAATGCGTTAACGGAAATTATTTTAATTGGACCAAAACATTAAAGGCCCATCTGTAATGTTAACCTTATAAATAAAAAATAATTGGTTGGCTTCGCTATAGTATTATTAAGTCATGATTGTACACTTGTACTTCATCGACTTGAGCTCATACTACTGACTCGAGCATGAAACATCATAGAACCACATGATTATTTACCGGGGATTAACTTATCGCATCACATGACAGGAAAAGACTAAATTACAATACAGTTAATAAACCAAGGAATTAGCTTGTGGCATCTCCTTCGCATGCTTTACAACCTCTTCCACTCTCTTCAAACCAATTGTACTTCTTTCAAGTTGGTTGTCTTCACCTATTAGAAAATGACGCATACGGCGATTCCAATATTCCTTATTAATGTTCCACAATTTTCTTTTATATAATTATTATATTCTTTAATTTAAATTAAATTTTATTATATAATTAAATATTGTTTTTTATTTATTTATTATTATTAGGTTAAATGGTTTTTTTTCATTATTAAATATAATTTTTGAAAGAAATAAAATAACCAAAAAATATATCTTTCGCATTAGCTTTATTTAATGTTTTTTTTTTTTAATTAATTAGATAAACCGTGATTTTTCATTATCAAAGTGATAATGTTTTTGAAGAAATAAAATAACCCAAAGATTAACTATGTGTCAATATCTTTATTATAAAAACTCCTTGCTGCACAACTAATATTAATTATTAAAATCATATATAATAATCGTTTTATCAATTTTACACAACTAATATCAATTACTGAAGTTATATATAAGCCATTTGAATATACAATAACTCATTTAAATGGCTAAACCTATCACATTACATATGTTTTTTTTTTTTTATATTTTAATAATTTTTATTTTATATTTTAAATTTAATAATTATTAAATTATTTGTAATTATTTATCATATTATTAATTTAAATTAACTTTGTCTATTTTATTTTAATTAAAAAATAATAAATAATTTTTATGATTCAAATTTATATATTAAATTTAAAGATATATTAATTTATAAATAAAATTAATAAAAAAGGTCTTAAAAGAATAATTTGAGAATATAGCGATAATTACATTTCAAAAATAAATATAGCGTCTCAACTATTCAAATTTGATCAAGATAAGATATGTCGTGCAACATTTAATAATACACAATGTATAACATAACATATACAATGATGATATCTCAGATGAAACCATGTGCAAGCAGCATATACAATGACAACATCTCAAATGAAACCATGTGCAAGTGGCCTACAGTCAAAACTCATTTCAGAAAGATAGAGAAAGGACTTGGAACAATATTGAACATGATCATGGAAAAGATTGAGGTAATCAGTGGGGTTGTGCCATTCTACAATAATCATATCATGAATCATTGATCTCTTTTCATTAAGTTGTTTGGATAATCGTCATGATAAGCACTCTCTCCCCTAAACGTATGCCCTCCTCATCCCCCAAACCTTATACCCATATAGGAGGGTAGGTGTGATAAATGGTTGAATGACTCGAAGCCTCGATTGAATGTCCCTAAATTGACACTAAAAACATTGTTTTTCAAGAGTTTTTAGAGCCACATATCCCTTACTAAGTCAAGTATTTACTACTAGAGTCAAGCTAAAGTTTGGTCTAGAGAAGACAACCCCCAATATACATACGAGAAAAACTACTACAAGCCTCTTACTTTTGTATGTAAGATTCACATCTCTTGACTCCCTTTTAGGGATCTTAAAGGCCATGAATTTAGTTTTCCTAGATTAACCTAACATTGATGAGTGAGTTCACGAAAGGAAGTTATGATTTTAAGTTGTCTCTAGAGCCCCCTCACTAGGTGCAGCATGGGGATAATGTCATTTACAAATAAGAAAATATTGATGGATACTTTGACGAGAATGAAACCATCTAAGGTAATCATTGACTATGTTATGATTCCTCTATTTTATCATTGGAAAGTCTAAAAAGTGTAGGAGAAAGTGGGCATTCTTGTTTTACTCCTACATTGATCTAGACCTCCTCTATTTATTAGTCCTCATTTAAACTATGCCAACAATGGCTTTCTAAAGTGTCATAACAATCAATACTGCCAAGAGTGGAAGACCCAAAGCCTTAACCCTATTCGTGAACAAGTGCCATGACATTGTATCAAATGACTTGCAAAATTCCAAAAAGAAACAATGTACTTTACACTCATTGGCCTTAACCAAAGTAAATATATGATTATTAATACAATGGTTCTCCCCAAATCTTATTCATCCTTTGGTTGTCATCCTCTGTCTTTATGCATATGGAGATGTGAATATCTAAAGTTGTGGCAAAGATCTTACCTAGGATATAGCCAACCATAACAATGTACCCCATATCTTGTTTCTCCTTTGGTTGTCATCTTCTTTGCCTTTGTGCATATAGAGAAGAGAGTATATAGGGTTGTGGCAAAGATCTTACCTAGGATATGACGAACCATAACAATGAGGTTGTTATTAGGATAATTATGGTCTCATGTAAAAGTCATAAATAATACTCAAGGTCTAAAAAATGTGAAAATTCATAAAGATCCCATAAAATTAAACATGTTAGCAATATACACTACTAAATTTAAAAAACTATACATAATAAAAATAAAATAAAATAAAAACCAAATAAAATTTCAATTCAAAAAAGCAAAACAAAATTCCATTTTCCCTTATAATCCACTTTTAATCAATCACATTATAATTTACAGCATCTAAATTACTAATAATATAAAACAAAATAAAATAAAATTTCACTTATAATCACTTATAATCAATCACATTATAATTTAAACCATCTAAATGGGTATACTTACCTTAAACAATTTTTTGTATTTATAAATTTCATAAAACTCTATTAAAATAAAAATTAAGAATTATTTAGAACCCATTATCATTAATTGTGACTCGACATTGAGACCAATTACTGCTAGTTTATAATTTTTATATAGTTGGTGTTCAAGGGGTCATCTAATATAATATAATTAATATATATATTATTTTGAATATTGTTCTTAATATAATATTACATTAATACAAATTACCAGGACATTGAGTTAGAATATCATATTATCAGATTAAAATAAAAATTGAAAAATATATATATTTTGATAAAGCAGTTAGTAATTTGTAACTTTATTTGTGGTTATTATTTTATAATTTTTTTAATTAATTATTATTATAAATTTATTGAATAAAATCATTGTTTTAATATTAACACATAAGAAAAATATTTTACAACAAAAGTGAAATAATGACACTAATCTCATACATGTATGCACACATATATGTATGCCCTTCAAATATATTATTTTGTTAAATTAATCTTCATTATACAAGGGCTTCCTTCTTAGGAAAATGGCCCTCCGAGGAAAAGTATAAACAACAAAACTTAGAGTTATTCTAACTGATCAAACCCTTTGTAAAACTTCTCCTTCAATATTGTTCGTTGTTGGATCATTCTCCCTTGCTATCCCTTGCTCTTCCTCCTTAGACTCTACACACTTGGATGAATAGCATTCTCCACTCAATCACTGAGATCTCACTGTCTTATTATCTTCTTCCCTCTAGATGTGTCTTTTCCCTTAACTTAGCCTTGTTTTTATAAGTTTGAGGTATTGGCCAAATTCACAACCCTAGCCTGTAAAGTGATTGATGATTGAGATTAGATCTCAACGTCATTTGACATGAACAATTGATATTCATTTATTTCACCAATGCAAATAACATTTTTCATTCCATTAGATTAACTCACTTTTTCTTGTAAAAGTCATTTGCTTTAATATTTCTATTAATTAAAATAATTGTCAAGGTTATAATTCCTTTTGGATGACTTCCACCTGTCAAGACACTTAGAATTGTGTGGAAGTACTTGTCCAGTGCTACTATCATCAAAACTCCCTCTTAGTGAGGAAGATACTTCTAGAATAACCATATGTAATTAGCTTCCCCTTTGACCTTGGCTAAAATGTCCCATGCATCATCCTTCAACATGGATTTCGTCCAAAGCTCTTTATTTGTTGCCTCCTCAATGATGTTAGTCATTAATCTTAGGTAGTTCAAAAACCTCTTAAGAGGCATGCTCTGCTAAAATGTGCTCCTAGGAGCCTCCACATGCTCCTTAGCATCTCTTAATGTATGGTCAAACCACCTGGGTCGTCAGAAGGAACTGGAAGTTGCTACTATCTCCTCCCAACCTAAAGGTTGAATCCCTAAAGTGGAAGTCTCTACATGTTGTTCTCCCTTACGAGCCTCATGCCCTTCATCCTCTGTGACTATTGGTGGAAACTCATGAGACTTCCTAGATGCCAAGTCCCCCCATAACTTAACATGTCTACTCAAAACTGTCATCCTCTATGTTGATATGAAGATCATGTAAGGCTCCATCTTTTTCCTCTTCTCCACAAACGCAAGGATGTATTATGGGAAACCAATGATCCTTAAATTTCCTATCTATTGCTCCACTCCTATGAATTCCTCAAGAGTATTTTCTCCCAATATCCTCTGAGGACTCATGTTTTACACATATACTATAGTGTTGCATGCCTTTTCCCCAAAAACATAGATGGATCCTAGTCATGTATCATTTCCTGGGCAAAATCGATTATGGATCAATTCTTTCTCTTCACAAGCCCAATCTATTGAGGGTTGCACAAATTTGTCATATCCCTCTTGATCCCTACCTCCTTGTAGAAATTCTTGAAGTCATTGGAGGTGTACTCTTCCCCATTATTTGACCTCAATACCTTGGTTTTTCATGCTTATCTGGTTCTTAGCCTAAGTCTTGAAATCCTAAAATCCACTGAAGACCCCATCCTTGGTATTCATGAAGAAGATCCAAGTTTTCTTGGAATATTTATGAATAATAATGACATAGTATAATGCTCCTTGCATTGATTCCATTGACATCAATCCACACACATCTAAGTGACTTAGATCCAAAATCCCCTCAGACATACTCTCACTAGAGGAAAAAACATCCTTAACATTCTTACTAAGTACACAACCTCTATAAACACCATACTGCTCAACACTAAATATTGGGACACTAGGGACACTCTATATATATATTAACAATTCCCTATGATGCGAAGTGTCCCATCCTCTTCTACCACAACCTGCACAGGTTTTCATTGTCATGTACCAAAGCCTAAACAAGTTTTCCCTTCAACCTATATAAGCTTCCCTCTCTAACCCGAATGGACACTACTATGTTTGGGCTAATATCCTTTGGATGAATGAGCACTTTCCTACTCCTAAACATTACCTCATATCCTTTACCCTCCATCACTAAGCCTAAGAGAAAGTTATTATTCAGTCTTGATACAAAAATAGCACATCGTTGGCTTCCAAAGTTCCTTCTAATTTGAGCTAGAACGATTCCCTCTCACTTCTTAGATGCAATACCATACAATCACATGTAGCTATATGGATGAATTTGGTGACTATTTTCTATACCCATGTGCTACGCCATCTCTTGTGTGATTGCTTACTTTTGGTTGTGTTTTGTACAACATCATATCTCATGTATGACATTGAAACTACAAATTTTTGCATCTATTATCACCTATGTTGTTGTACTACATATGGCCACGTATGATTCCTTTTATCGTTGCCTTCTACTATATAACCGTCACCTCATTTCTTCCTACTTTTTTAGTATTATTATTTCCTCAAAAGGTTGGTCCTACACTAACCCTACAAATATTGTATGATTTTAAGCTTCTATGCATATGTGAAGTACTTCATAAATTGCCCCCTTAGAGAGACAAGTTTGATACCATGTTAATTTCTTACCCCATCTTCTGGCTAATTATTTTCTACTAAACTCCTTTCTATAAATTAATTACTTTAGTAGATAAACTCAATAAAAGCATTGTTGCAATTTTAACATGTACATAAAAGGTAACAACATAAGAAAAATAATGGCACCAATCTCATACACATGCACACATAAATATTTTTCCCTTTAAATATGTTTTTTCATTAGATTAATCTTTAGCATATTGATGAGCACCAGTATTATAGCAAGAGTGTTGCAATTCTTGGGGCCACCAACTTTACTTTATCAACCCGAGGTTCGTACAAACTTGGAGGTGACAGTGTTGTATACACAAGTAAAAGTGATGGGTCTACTCTTTGTCACTGCTCAGCTGGCGATAGACCATTAGGGTTTTACAATCTAGACTTTTATGGATTCAGAAGAAGCTTGATTACTAATGAGGGAAAGAGAAATCTACTCTAAGAGAAAGCTTGTTTACTGCAGTAAGGAGAAAGACTGAAATCAAATTCTAAATACACACCATTTTCTAGCTAACTGCTAAGAGGCTATGCTAATGAATGCTAAGTTAACATGTATGCAATCCTACTGTCCTAAGCATGAAAATTCAAAACATCAAACATTCTACTACTGTGCATATAAATGACTAAAACAAATCTGTTTTTCTTTTTGTCCTTTTTTTATGTCAAAGTGTGCAATCTAATCTCTTTTGGTGAGGTTGCAGGTGGCTTAGGGATGCTGGTGAATGGTTAGAAGGTTGGGGAGACCAGTAGGTGACATTTTCTAGATTCCTAGAGGCCCTTTCCTCAATTTAGCCTCAAAACAGGTCACTACAGGAAAACCTACAATATGTCCTAATGCGTTCTACATGATATCTTGAAAACCTACAAGATCCTCTGTATTTCTACAGGATACAACCGAGAGCAAAAGGATGGGTGCTGAAGGTGATGGAAGGTTTAGGGAAGGTGGTTGGTGGATGGAATGAGGCAAGGGAGTGCCGAGGACCACTTCAGAACTCAAAACCAAGGTTGGGAGATGGTTGGATTTGCTTAACAAGATTGGAGAAGTTTACTTGTGTAATGACAAAATTGGTGAGGGTTTTAGTGAAAGCAAAGAATGATCATGGATGGATGAAGTTAGAATGAGGTTGTTGACTATGAAATCTCTCTCTACTTCTGAAACACCTGTGCTGCATCAAACTTTGACATTTACCCAAAAATCATGTAAACAAGAAGAATTTCAATGATCTAGGAAAACATAATTTCATGGTCTAACTACCTACTTCATGCATGAGGAAAACATGCAGAATAAGATGGAACATGGATGAGATATAATGTAAGACTAACAATAGAAGAAATGATAACTAAATCCTACTCTTGCAAATTGATCAAATGCTGGCCTAAGTACAAAAAAACCCTAAATTCCATGAGAAACTAGAATTCTATCTTTTTGGGGCTGCATAGGAGTTCTTTCCTCAAACCATGATCCCTGAAGGAAGGAGTGTTGAAAATAGCAACAAGAAATGCTAAAAAGAGAAATGTTATAAATAGAATTGCTATAAATAGCATCTCAGATACCAGTGTTGGAAATAGCAACAAGGAATGATAAAATAGAAATGCTAAAAATAACATTGCTATAAATAGCATTTTGAGATAAATTCCAATTTTAATTAGTCCCTGAATTAAAATTCGAATTTGGTCTCAGCAGCTGTTTGAAAAATAATTAATTAATTCATCTTGAGATAATTAGTTGGAGAAAATCAAACATGAAGTCTTTGTGAAGACATGCAAGAGTTATCCCTTTGATTGAGGAAGTTATCCCTTAATTAAGGAGATTAGGATGAGTTGTAATTAGTTAGCTCAATTAATAGAGTTAAGTCCAATTAGATTAGTTCCAACAGTTTGTGGAATTGATTGTGAGTTCAGTTAGTTAATGCATGCATGCATGTAACTACTGCACTTCAGATAACTGAATATTCTCTCATAAATAACTCATGCAAGTTAGTTCAGTTAAAGACCCAGATGAGATCAGAGGAAGGGACAGTGTACTATTAGTTGGAGGAATTTTCCTATAAAGGAAACTCATCCATGCAGAAGGAATTATCTCCTTCAGGACTGTGCAGTTACTTTTGAGTTTAATGTGTTGTGTGAGAGGTAAATTCACACAGGTCGCAACCTTAGACCTTAGGAGAAACTGCACAAGGAAATAGGAGGCTTGGAGGGCAGAGGAGAAGGTTTGTGAGAAGCCTTTGACTGTCTATGAGCAGCAAAAGGATTGTGTTGAGAGCTGGATGGCTTGTGAGTTGAAGCTTTGTGTAATCTGAACATATTTCCACCTGTATGATAATACAGATAGTGAGATTTTTAGCTGAGGCTTTCCCCAGAGTATTCTTCTGTGTTTCATGTGTGATTGAATCTTCTTCTTTGTTATACGTGTTCTGTTTGATCTTGCTCAAAATCAATTAAGCTTCTGCAAGTTTGATTGTAGAAGTAGATTAAGTATTTTTCTTTAGTACATTGCATAATCAGTTTAATCTACGGTGAAATTTCTATAAGGAGTGAGGCCAAAACCACCTATTGATAGCTTTTTGATGTTCCTTTATCTCTTCTAAACTACTATTAAAGTAAAGCACAAATGGAAGCAAACTAATAAGCAACTAATCAGATCTACACTACTTGCAATGAAATATTTCTAAAGACAATTCAACCATTTATATATGAAATCAATCTAAGCATATAAATACAAGAAGAGGAGCCTTTGCTATTAGGGTTGGGCCCTAACCCAAGAGATTTAGCCCTCTGAGTGAAATCAGTGATGGATCAAGGAAATGCTCATTCTCATTATCAAAACAGAAAATTACAAAACTTTTGATGATAACTTTTAAACAATTAACAAAACCCAGATTGACAATAAATGTGGAAGGGATTGAATCTATAAATCATATCTGAAAACCAACAATAACTTCATCACACTAAATTTAGACACGATATTATACACACATTTACATAAGGGTATTGACCTATAGGCATCTAGCTATTTTGGATGGTCTAATTTATTATTAAGTGAATTCAGGTCAGGCTAAGACTTCTAAGGACCTTACCTATCAACCAATACATCCAAAATTTTTAAAAGGTTCTCCCCAACAATACAAAGAAATCCAAATAAAATTCAATAAACCACCCATCTAGACTAACACACTTGTCCTTTTGAAAGCACTAGAGTACCCTCGACAACTCCTCCATTGTAACTAATAAGAAAATGTTCTCATTTTTCACTTATTCAATCATTCTAGGGAAAAAACAGATCGCCTTTAAAATTTCATTGGTATTGGCCCTCTCATATTCCTTGAAGATGTCTAGGAAGTGTGAACACCTAGAGCTACTAGTCCCTTCAATCCTCTAACTTTGTTCCCCTCTAGGTCCTTCAATTATCATATAATGTTTTGGTTCTTCCTAAGTTTGTGAATTTGTGGAAAATATTAGTGTTCTAGTCTCTCGAAGGCATCCATGTGGCTCTACTTTTAATGTGGGAACCCTTATCCTTGTCCCAGAAGAGCTTATTTTTCTAAAATAAGAAGTTGTTGGTTTTCCATAAAACCTATTAATCAAGCAAACCAACAAAATTATCCTTATATAATACTTACAGACTATGTTCCACTATCTTGAAATGTCCCTCTTGGGTATTGAACCTTTTTGCTACCTGGTTAGAATTTGTTTTTACCAACCTTAATGAGCTTGTCAATTATATGCAAGTTGAATCCTTAGAATACACATCAATGGATTTCCAAGAAGACTTCTCTATCTCCTGGAATTCGCCTTTTTTAAACACTAGGGATTCTACTTATATGGATCCTTCAAATTTTCGTCTTCCATACCTAGTTCTAGGAAAATTGAAAAGTTATCATAGCACCGCAAGGTATCCACCCATCACTTGAAACTTGTTAACTTGTCCTAAAAATCAAGATTTACTAGAAATCTATCCAAAGTACTTAGTGAACCTGCCCATCCTAGCTTTGTCGTTTTTCCATGTGTGGTTCACTTCTAGTGGCTTTATGTCTACCCATCTAATTGTCTCATAGTGATCAAGAAAAAAATCGAGCAACCTTTTATGGTGAGTAGTTGAACAATAAACCTCCCCTCTATTAAGTGTAAGGTTAAAGTCTCCACCAATGATTAGATTTTTTGTCTTCACCCACTATGCCAAGAATAACCTCAACCAAAAAACTCATTTATCGTCTTAGAGGCCATAGACATTCAACAAAGTCAAAGTAAACAAAAAAATCTTACACCAAACCTCTATAGAGAGTCCTAAAAACACAACAAAAGAGTTGATTAAAGAAAGGTTCAAAGACTAGTTGGTGATAATTCCTTTTGAAGACCCATTCACATCCAATGTAAGAAAATCCCAACCCACCAATAATTTTGTCAAGTCTACCCATGCCCATATTTTTTTATATAAACAACACATATGAATTATTATAATATAACATCTGCTTGAGAGTAAAGTTTTTGGCCTGGCCCCCTAGGTCTATAGACATAAGCTTCACGGGGTAAACCCGACAAGAGTTTTATCTACTTTAAGAAGCCCATATATAAGTCATTATTTACCATGAATCACTTCCTTAGTTTCTCATTCCTATGTTTTGTTCACAGTCAACTTTTTTCCTATCCAAGACCCCCTAGCTCCTTTTGGGTGTCTTGCCATAATCCTCCTAAGACTTGGGATTCTTACAAGGTCATCTAAGGCATAAGGTGGGAATGGCCTCCCCCATGAATCCTAGAAGCATATGACCCTTCGAAATACTCTTCACCAAAAAACAAACCCCTTTAACACTAAGCCAAAATTCTTAGTCAGGTTTACTATTAAGGGGGCCCTGTCATGTAATTTGACACCAAAATCCAAGTGTCTTATATGGTTAGGGTTAACTAGCCCTAGCTTCTCAATGTATAGCATGTCTACATCACCCCTAACTTTAGTAACTAATGTCCAAAACCAAAATTTGAATTTTAAGAGTAAGATGGAGAGGAATTACTCGATGCAAATGTCATTTCTTGCCATACAAGATCTAGATTGTGTAGTTGTGATGCCAAGAATTTTAATGAACCCAAGGTGTCAAGAGGGTCCCCCACCAGATCGTCTCGAGAGTGAGATTCCATGCCTAAAGGGATTGAGATTTCCGCAACCACCAAATCCTATTGTTGTAACATATCCTCTTCCCCCCTTCTCGACAAAACCCCTACCTAGTCTTTCTTCATTTCCAGGGTTAGATGACTTCTCTAAGAACTCCTTCACCTTTGTATAAGGAGATAACCCTTCATCCTAGTGGACCAAATTTTATGTTTGATATCAAAATCTTGGATTATATGGTCATAGGTATGGCAATGCACACAATAGAATATGACGTTCACATAGCCAAGTATCTATGTGTAGATCTTATTCCTTATCACCATGTCCAAGGACTTGCATAACCCTTGATTAACATCAATTTTGACCAATATTTTTTCTACTAAACTGATATTACTGGATTTATAACTATCATAAGAGAGAATTAACTTACCCAAAGTATCCCAAATATCCTTCAATGAGAGGTCCAACCAATGTTTGATCAACAAGCTTGACAATTTAATCCATACCCATGTGAACTTCATAAATTCATCCTTTACATCAAAACACAAGTACCATTGTTTAAGGGATATATATGCCCTATCCAAAAACCAATATTCCTTTAATAGCTTGTGTGCATCCTTATCAAATATGAAGATAAACCCTACGTAGCCCTCAGTGATTGATGAAAAATTGGCCCATAGCCCATAAACGCCACATGGCTTTCCTAGATCCAATCATTTAATCATCTACTGGAGAGTCTTCAACCTATGAATTTTCCTACTAGCATCTTCTTTGCCAATAACCCAGGCTAGCTGACGTTCATGTCATCTCCAATTACCAAAGAAATTTCACCCTTGCATGATTTTATCACCCATTTCTTCTTTCATTTGTAAGCTTCCCCACCATGTGGAACCTCACCACCCCACAATTTTCCTACCAACACTTGGGACCCAATAATCCCTATGTTTGTCTTATCTACTCTCAACACTAAAATTCAACCATAACCTACTATCTATGGGCAAGGAACTCCCTTCAAGGTGACACCATTAATGCTCTTATATAAGCCATTACTGCTCACTAGGAAGGTGCTTAGGACCTTGTGATTGTCATCATTCCTCCTCAATGTGTTGATGGGAAGAGATGTTGTACATGACCACTAACCTTCAATAAAGTCCACATGACCTTGTGCCAATGAATTGGTTGACTCTCCACCTACCACTAAATATGGAAATCGATATAGAACAAACCCTAAATAACTATATTTGGAAATATTTGAAAACCAATATTTTAGTGCCACCCATGGTAACCAAAATGTCCTCCATTAGCGAGTTCTCCAAATAATCGACAAATTGAAGGTGGTGGTCCATGTAAAAGTTGTATTTCTCATTAGTAACATCTCCATCATGTTTGATTGTATTGTATGGTTGAAAATTCCATCAATTATATAATATTACACCAAAACAACTTCGTTATTATTCCTGTCACAATAGGATATAACACATTCAAAAAATGCGTTGACCAAAATTCTTTTAATTGGACCAAAACATTAAAGCTCCATATGTAATGTTAACCTTATAATTAAAAAATAATTTATTTTTTGGATTATTTTAAATCTATTTTTTTAGGTTGTGATTGGTTGGCTTCGTTATAGTATTATTAAGTCATGATTGTAGACTTGTACTTCGCTGACTTGAGCTCATACTGCTGACTCTAGCATGAAACATCATTGAACCACATGATTATTTACCGGGGATTAACTTGTCGCATCACATGACAGGAAAAGACTAAATTACAGTACAATTAATAAACCAAGGAATTAACTTGTGGCATCTCCTTCGCATGCTTTACAACCTCTTCCACTCTCTTCAGGCCAACTGTACTTCTTTCACCTGAACAAGAATTTATTCTGAGTTTGAAGGCTTTTCTGCAATGTAAGTGCTTCGAGTGGGAGATGTCTTGAATCATTTATGATGTCTTTTGGAGTCTTACTCTCAAATTTCAATCTCTTGCTTGCAGCAAGTACAATATCAAGAAAACTCCTGCATGCAGCAAGTACAATATCAAGCAGGGGGAGTTCAGGGTTCGAATCCCTAAATGAATGCAGATATTTTCGAAATTTTCTCTTGTTCCGGGTATTGTTGTGATTCGCAACATGGAATCCAGTAGCAAGAAAGGGCCATTCGTGCTGAATTTATTCGTGATGAGGCACAGAGAAAGGATGGACAATTACAATCCAGAGTGGATTCTCTTGGCACAGAGGCCGTGGGATCCTCCATTGGCCAACGCTGGCAAAATAGATGCTCGGGAGACGGGTGAAACCTTGAGAACGCAGGGGTAGAATATAACTAGGGTGATTTGTCCCCCGTTCTTGCGTTGTATTTAGATTGCGATCGAGGTCATTATAACTCTCTACGTTGTGCAAGATCAACCCCTTGCCATCTATCCTTCTAAGGTCAAAGAAACAAAGTTTGAATATGGTTTTCTTTTAGGTTTTGTTTTGCAATGTCATATTTATTGAACTTTTGGCAGGCTTAAGCGCATTTAGTTCGAGTCTATACTTTCAATGTTTATTAAAGATTGTGCAAGCTTTTCAAGCCAACAATACAAATATCTAAATGGTGAATTATTTCCATTGTCAAATAGAGGTTTTCAACTACAAGTAAAAGTAAGAAAGTGCAGATGCAATGTGCTTAAGTGTCATGTTAAATTCATGTTGAATATTTTGGAAATTATTATTATTA
>APFE030223996.1:40846-80659 GCA_000404065.3 Pinus taeda | reverse complement strand
TCCAAATATAAAGTTGCAATACGTACCTTTTGTGTGTTTTGCACATTATTGAGATCGAAAAATTGCTTCATCTGTAATATCCATGTTATGGGATCCTTGCCATCAAACTTCCTCATATCGATTTTTGGAATATGCTGGGTCTTCAATCCAACATTAGAGTCTATAGAATCATGATTAACATTTCTTTTGTTCTCATCATGAGTTTCCTTTACTACCCTTTCACTGTTAGTGACCATTTCTTGTAGCAACTTATTCAAATTTATCTTCAATTCTTCCATCTTATCATCCATGCCATCCATTTTAGCGTCCATGTCATTCATCTTAGCGTCCATGCCATTCATCTTAGCTTCCATGCCATCCATCTTAGCTTCTATGTCTTTCTTTAAATAATCTATCTTAGCTTCTACACATTTCTTTAAACCATCCATCTTAGATTCTGTTACTTTTTTGTGCAAGTCACACTTGTTGCACTTGGTCTCGTAGTTTTGATATATCATGTTTCATTTCTTCCTCTTCTTCATGAGTCATGCTAGAGCTTTCAGGTTGCTTACTAGGTGTTTGCATTTTATTTCCTCGGGGCATAAATTATCGATAATAATGCTTTAATATGCCCTTTGAATTCCTTGAAACTAATTTTTCAAACCAAGCATATGCAAAAATAAAAAAAAAAACTACACACATTTCTTCACTTTGTAGGAGCTTGATATTGAATCTGATGTATCTCTGTAATTTTGGATTATCCAGTTCATAAATTGTGACCTGTAGTAGCCCTCTGCGTCCTCTTTCCAATGCCACCAGTCTGATTCAAATTGGATTCTCCAAGGAAGAGTTATGCACAATCTCCCAAGATGACCTGATTATAGACCTTTCCAGAAGAGCAAACTTGTTTGAAGTGCCACGTGTCACTGTTTCGACCTTTGGCTCTGAAAAATATATACAAGAAACTACAGTCCGTCCTCTTTCTGTACCTTCTTACAAAATTTCAATCCGATGCTCAGAGAGAAATTTATGACGATTTTCCCCAGGTCACCTGTTTGGAATGTAATTCAGGAGTTTGCAAAAAGACCAAATTCCTCAGATCATATCTCCGGAAATATAGTGCGAAAAGCTCTGAAATTTGGACTCGAGGTTCAATGTGATTTCGTCTCAAATGGTTTTTTTGTTTTGTTTTGTTTTGGATGATTCAAATGACAAAACCTCCTTTCTATATATAGGAGTCTAAGGGGTCACAATATAACCAAGCCGACCTAACAATAATAATATAAAGGCACAAAAATAACAATAGAGGGATTCTATGGGGCACAATAATAACAATATGGGGATAATAGGGGCACAAAAATATTAATAAATGATACAACTATAATATTAATGGGGACATCACTAGTATTATAGGGACCTAACAAAAATCATCCATATAGACTTCCACACAATCATGAATTAGATCAGAGAAAATACCTAAAACCGCCCTTTGGAATGTTGCCAGTGCATTACATAGTCCAAAAGGAAGTACTCGATAGGCATAAGTTCCCCATGGATAGGTAAAAGTGGTTTTATCTTGATCTTCTATAGTTACTTGGATCTAGTTATATCCACTAAAACCATCCAAGAATGAGAGACATTTCTTTTCTGCCAATGTATCTAAAAATTGATCTATAAAAGGAAGTGGAAAATGATCTTTTAAGGTGGCTTTATTCAATTCCCTATAGTCAATGCATACTCTTAATTTCCATTATTTTTAGGAACAATTACCAATTGTGAAACTCACTGGCTATCTAATATTGGATAAATGAAATTCAAATTTAACAATTTTTGTAGTTCCTCTTTAACAATTTCTCTCAAATTTGGATTCATTCTTCTTTGAGGTTGTTGGATTGGTTTAGCATTTTCTTCAATATAAATATGATGTATACAAGTATTTGGATCAATGCCTTTCATGTCAGTGTACTCCCATGCATAAACAGAGGAATGTTCTTGTAGCATCTTTATTAAGTCTTTCTTTTGAAATTCTTCCAAATTGTTATTGATATTCAAGGTTTTTTTTTGGAAAAAAATTCTATTGTAGAATTACCAAAATTTTCCATAAAATGTAAAGATAATTGATGAGATGACAAATATTCTATATTACATTGTTCTTGAAAACTTTGATTAGATTCACAATATGAGGAAAACTCATTATTTTCCAGTAAATTCAAAATACGTTTGGTCGTAAGTCATTATCATCATCTATCCATTCTTCACTTTCTACTTTTATTGTTGTTTTTGCAGGAGGATATAATGTGAATTTCTTTGTTGAACTTCCATCAGAAATGAACATATCACCAAATCTACAACTTATAAAAGCATCAGCTGTAGCTAAGCATGGTCTTCCTAGAATCAATGGATGCCATCCTAAATTATTCTTGGGTATTAAAATCATAAATAAATAGGATATTCCCAAGAATCTAAGGATACAAATATGTTTTCTAATACACCATCAGGTTTAATAACAGACTCGTCTGCTAATTGTAACAATGTAGTTGTATATTGAATATTAGGAAGTTTCAATTGATTCATAGTTTGTTTACTCATGATGTTTATAGCTGCTCCTAAATCAATCAATGTGTTTGGAATTTCAATACCATTGATACACCTCTTCACAATGGGACTCCTTGGATCAAGATATTTCTGAATTGTTGTTTTCCCCATCATGATATCTGCAATTTTTCCAACTAATTGAATTCTTTTGGTTTCTTTTTTATTTCTTCTTAGCCTTTTAATTCTCAATTCCCTGATTGTTTTTGGAAATATTAATATTTCTTTCATATATTATAACAAAGGAATTTTTATGCAAACATTCTTTAGTTCATGTATCATATCATAATCAAGCAATAAAATTTGCTTTTCTACCCCTTTATCACTTTTCAATCTTTCAGGAAAAGGTGGTGTCTGAACAGATACTGAAGGTTGTTCTATGATGTGAGTTGAGTTTATTAAAATATTATTAGAATGTATATGGGTGGTTTGTTTATGATATTTTTCTTCTTGATTAAGAGATTTCTCTCTCTCTTTTTTTTTTTTTTTTCCAAAAATATTTTCTTGTTCAGATTCCCGAATAACAACTAATGGTGACTTCTTTTCCAATACTATACCAGACCTAAGTTGGACATTGTTTAGATCTAATGGAGTTATCATATAAGTTTGAAAATTTTGTCCCTCCACATTGTAAACAGGCTGTGAAATTTTATTATTAATAGGATTTGGAAGTGGTTGAGCAAGCAGTTGATTTGGTCTTTTAATGAAATGGTAATGAAACTTGTGGATTTGGATTCTGAGGTTAAGTTGGTTGAATATGTTGAGGAAATTATTGTGGTGGAAAAACAGGGTAAGGGTGTTGACACTGAGGATATTGAGGATATTTTCCATAAGGATTTTTCCATCCTTGTGTCTAAGGTTGGGGCCAAGATTGCCAAGGCATGGGTGCAGTCCAATTGTTTTCTAATGGTTGTGCAAATGCTTGAGTGTTAGAACCTGGAGTCACATTTAGTTGTGAATTTGCCATGTTCTTTTAGTAATAAAACAAGGAGGCTCTACTTGATTTGGTATTAGTTCTTACTGATAAACAAATTTATACCTGATATCAAAGGGCATTCCTTTGTATCATGGTTTTCTACACATATAACATTGGTTTCTACAATTTTTAAATCAAAAGGACATTGTCTCAAAGCATGTTTTTTTCTAAATTTGGGACAAAAAATTAACAAGGCAACATTTTCAACATTTTTCTTGTTTTGTACTTTAAGGGTATCTATTTGTTCACTAAGACTCCCTGGAATATTTGTTTTAAAGTTGTCAAACAGATTACCTAATTCAACCCTACTTACTATCCCAGTTGAAGATTTATTAATCCTAGACATGAGAGTGTCTCTTGGATTTTTCCCAGTTCTTGCTTTACCTCTTGAAATGTATATGCATAACTCACAAATTTTTCTAAATGACAACTGAGAAATAACTCCTTTACCCATTAGATTGATAATATCAATCCACTCATCTCTGATGGATTTTAATAAGAGAAATTTCAAAGTTTCTTCATCTAACTCATGCATTTTAGCCCTTTTAACATTATAAGAAAATCTTTCAATAAAGTCTTGAAGACTTTCATCTTCTTTTTGTATAATTTTAAAGACTTCATCCTTAAAATTATGGGGCATACAGTAGTCCTTATATTTATATAAGAATGCACTTTTCATTTGTTCCCATGTTCTTATCGAATTTACTCCTAATCCCATGAACAATTTTAGTGTTGCATCCTAAAGAGTTGCTGGAAACAATTTCAAATTTTGAGTGTCGAGTAAATAATCATAAGATCTACACAAGACTTCAAATTCAAAGAGAAATGTTTCAGGATCTTCACTTATTATTCCATGAAAATTTGGAAGGATAGAGGGTAAGATATTTTTCATTGTAGTTGTTGTGTCTTCATCAAGGATTGGAAATCCAAAAGGTCATGGATCCTCTCCCACTTCCTCTTCCTCCACCTCTTCCAACTCCCCAATTTCCTTGTCTTCCTTGTCCAATCCTAGGTTGTTCACCATTCATGTTATGTACCTCTCCTTCCCCTTCTCCAACGATGGTAGATTATTCAGAGCTAATGTAGGGTTCTGTTTTAGTAGCTACAACCACCCTCCCAAATTTTTTCTTACCTTCATTTTGGAGCCTCCCTACGAACCATCCTTAGCAGCATGTCTTGCACTGAGAAGTACTTATGCTTCAGTTGAGTTTAAGTGGCTTATTAGCTTGTGTTTTATAGCTTGTTTTCCTTCCACCCACAAGCTGACATCCAAGAACTTGGTCATTTTCTGGCTGTTGCGTTCACTTGGAAAATTGTGCAGAATTGAAGGGGAACCAACCTCCCTCTCCAAAATTGCACAAAACATCAAGGCAACCTGCTGCTCTCTAGAAATGTGTAGAGCAAGCAGGTAGCGTTCCCTTTGAAAATTGCACAGAGCAGTGTTGAAAATGGAAACAAGAAATGCTAAAAATAGAAATGCTAAATATAGCATTGCTATAAATAGCAGTTCGAGTACCAGCGTTGGACATAGCAACAAGGAATAAAAAATGGAAGTGCTAAAAATAGCATTGCTATAAATAGCATTTCGGGATGGATTCTAGTTTTAGTTAGTCCCTGAACCAAAATTGAGAAGTAAAATTTGAATTTGATCTTAGCAGCTATTTGTAAAATAATTAATTAATTCATCTTGAGTTAATTAGTTAGAGAAAATCAAATATGAAGTCTATGTGAAGACATGCAATAGTTATCCCATTGATTGAGGAATTTATCCCTCAGTTAAAGAGATAAGGATGAGTTGTAATTAGCTAGCTCAGTTAACTGAGTTAAGTCTAGTTAGATTAGTTCAAATAGTTTGTTGAACTAATTGTGACTTCAGTTAGTTAATGCTTGCATGCATGTAACTGCTGCTCTCTAGATAACTAAATATTCTCTCATAAATAACTCATGCATGTCAGTTCAATTAGAGACCCAGTTGAGATCAGAGGAAGGGACAATGTACTATCAGTTGGAGGAATTTTCCTATATAGGAAACTCATCCATGCAGAAGGAATTATCTCCTTCAGGATTGCGCAGTTACTTCTAAGTTTAGTGAGTAGTGCGAGAGGTGAATTCACACAGGTGGCATCATTGGACCCTAGGAGAAACTGCGCAAGGAAATAGGAGGCTTGGAGGACTGAAGGAAGGCACATGTGTTGTCTATTATGTCTATGAGTAGCAGTGAGGGATTGTACTGAGAGCTGGATAGCTTGTGAGCTAAAGCTTTGTGTAATCCAGACATATTTCCACTTGTATGATAATACAGAGATCAGGGTTTTTAGCCGAGGCTTTCCCCAGAGTATTCTTCTGTGTTCATGTGTGATTTCTTTCTCATTCTCAGTTATATGTGTTCTATTTGATCTTGCTCATAATCGATTAAGCTTCCACAAGTTTTTTGTAGAAGTAGATCTTGTATTTTGCTTTAGTATATTGCATAATCTGTTGATCTACAGTGGGAAATTCTACAAGGCCTCCTTCTTCTGCTCGTCTTCTACCTGTGCTAGTAGTTGTTTTCCTTCCTATAACTTGGCAAGGTGTTGTGCTGGTGCTAAGGAGTGTGCAATCACCCTAACCTCATCATAATGGCGCTGCAGATCACTTACCATTGTGTTCAATGTCTGCAGGTTTAGATCCTCCTATAGATTGGTCACTAGCTCCACAACCTGCTCGAACAATGCCGCGCAGTCAGTGACTGTGGCATTCAAGGTAGCCATGCCTTCCTTTATTGCGATTCCACGCTACTCCCGACCTCAGGTGGAGTCGTGGGCTGCAACTTCAGCTGTAGCTCTACAATCTTCATGTTGAACTCAAAAGTTACTCGTCCAACTTCTGCTTTAGCCTCACGCACACCATCAGCTAGTTTTCTGATTTTGGCTTCTGGCTATGCATCCTCCGAGATGTGAATCTCAGGCATGGTCTTGCATGCCTCCACTACTGCTGACTCCAGATGTGAACTATGTGCCTGAAGTGCCTCCTTTTCCTCCAGAGTCTACTTCTTTTCAATGAACATCTGTTCATTGTTGAATTTGTACTCACTTATGAGGTTGAGGGCACACTGCTCCCTGGTTCTTAATTCATCTACCACCCCCTTATGTAGCACGTGGAGGGTTTCTTTGGAGAGCACCGCTATATTCAATCATATGTTCTTGATTGTACTAAGTATAATACGATCATCGACAGATTTTGAGTGAAAGGACTCGTCGGGAAACAGTATAGTTCTGAGAACCAGGGTACTTACTAGCTCGACTGCTTGGCTTGTTCCGAGTGTCAGGTTCAATTGCTTCGCGCTTGCTTATCCAATGCACACCTGTATTCTTTTTTGGCTCTTTAGCTCACGCATATCCTTCTGAATAATCCCCAACGTCTGCATGTATTGCTGCTCAAACTACTGCAACACTTCTATCATTGTATCCTTGACTTTATCATCGATCACATCAAGATCACTTTCTTTCAGCACCATGGGATCAACCTGTGTTCTATTATATTTCTTCTTTTTCCTTGTTCCACCCTTCTACTGCTTGCCACATCTTTTCAAAATAAATGGGGTTCTCTGCCCCTCATCACCTACGCCACCTTGCCCTAAATTCTCTTCTTCCTCTGTCTCTGGTGAAGGTGACTTATCACCTTTATGGGACTCACATTTTTCTTTTTCCGCCTGCTCCGCAGCAATGCGTTCCTTCTCAATGCGATCCTTTTCTGCAGATGCCTTCTTGCGTTCTTCTGTGAGGGTACGCGCATCTTTCTTAGCCACCTCCTTTCTTTTTTGCGTACCAAAACTTCCCGTGACCATGCTTTTTCCAACATCTACTTCTGATGGGGTGCACCACTCTGCAGTCCATGATGCTACAACCTCCTTCACATCCGTTTCTGACACCAAATAGGGAAACTAGTGCCATTTCTTCTCTGGATCCTTCAGCGCTTGGATATAGATTGTGTGGAAGTTAGCCTTGAACACCGGGTAGGATAACAGCTGCATGAACAAGGGTGGGGACAATCTCAAACGCTGATTGATTGCCATACGAAGATCCATTTCCAGAAGAATCCAAAATATCTTCATCGCTGCAATTCGCGTGACATCCTTTATGGACCATAAGGAAGAGAATAGCGCTGCCTCTGGCAATGCTTCCTCGAGCGGAGGAAATTGGCTATCCTTCGGCAATCTCCATGCAACAAGCACAATTGACAACAACAACCAAGCGTAGTGGAATGGATTTGTTTCCTCCTAGGATTATCGACAGTTCACGAGGAACTACTGACAAAGGTACCTTGCCCAATTAAATTGTATGCGTTTCGTGCACTGTGCAGCAAGGGAAACCACTACCACTAGAACTTCATTTGTGCAACATTTTCACATCACCTTCCCTACTAAAATCTAGGCAGTGAATTGAACTGCTTGGTCTGTTATGGAAAGAATGGAATACACTTATGACTTCTTGAGGAGGCCGTAGTTCCTCTTCATCTTCTCTGCAAGATGTTTCTCCCCAGTCTTCCCTCCAAAGTCCTTACCTTGGTTCACGCATTTCTAGGGTAGCCGCGTGATTCTGTGAATTAGCATGTTTGTAATGGGGATAGGCCCTCCTAGCCATAAGCATCCATCATGCACCAGTGTGAGGAGATGGTGCACACATATCATATTAATGGTGGTGCGGTGATATTGTGGAACCCACAATAGATTGAGCAACCCTAATTGCTCGACACTGCCAACCCACTCCTTCATCTCCAATGCTATAACACCTGTTTCTTCATAATATACCCTCCGCATATATTTGTCCATCCCCAAATGTGGAAACTTAGCATGGTCTACGAGGTCCCAATCCTTTGCGAGCCGAGGGCCCAATCCTCTGTGAGCCGAGGGCCTTCAAAAGGGACTTGCTCAACTTGTAGGGGGTGGATATTGTAAACTTCTCGATATCCAAGTCATTCGTGACCTTTGATTTTCCCTTCCGCAGAGGGATATAATTAGGGAGCCTTGTCATGGGTTCCACTCCTTCAGCATCAATATCCTCTATTCCCTGGAATTATTCCACCTCCAGGTCCACTACTCTCTCTAGTTGTTTATCTTTCATCTATGTGTCGATATGCTTCCTTGGGGATATGCGCACCTGCAATGGCTTCTTCTGCTTTTCCTTCCCGGATTGCTTTGATTTGGCTGGTTGGGCTTCTCTGGTAGGGGTATGCTTCGGCCTAGGCGACCTCGGTGTCATAGGCACAGTAGCTGGATCTTCCAAACTTACAACTTACAGGGTAGTTGCATTGGAGACAACATCGCCAGTGATAATAGTTTCAACAATACTTGGTGCAAACATTTGCTCAAGAATCAACTTTTGGCTTATCTCATGCAATTCGGTAAACATGGGGTTCACAACTAAATCTTCCCAAAACCCTCGGCTCATAGACAAAAAAAAAAAATTAAATAAATAAAATAATAAAAAAAAAAATAAATAAATAAATAAATAAATAAATAAAAAAAAAAAAAAAAAAAAAAATAAAAAAAAAATAAAAAAAAAAATAAAAATAAAATAAAAAAAAAGATAAAAATAAAATAAATAAATAATAAATAAATAAAAAATATAAATAAATAATAAATAAATAATAATAATAATAATAATAATAACAACTCTTAGAGTGCAAAGTGTTCTCTGTTGGACCGACACATGTAATTTATAGGGGATTTTGAATTCAAATCCGACTGTTCCCCCCAATTTCTGATAGTAAATTTTGTTTTGGCAGCAGATCTTCAAATATTTTTGCCTTAAATACTGCCACCTCACTCCACTTAACCATTTTCTAACCGTCAAGTAATGAATAGTAACTCCAACGATCATATTCCTGATGTGTTGCATGGTACCTTCCCCCATGGCACAACTTCCTGAGTGTAGATTCTTGGGTTGTATGTATGTCATTCTCCACGTATCCTACTCGTTGTGCTGCCCTCCAAGCTGGGCAGTGTGTTTTATAGTCCCGCGCTCCCTTGCAACTGCCTTGAGAATTAATACTATCCTGCTTCCATATAGTCATTGTGCAGGATCCCCTGTATACAACTTCAACCTTCTCTCATTCACTTTTCCCAGGAAGGGTTCCCCATTCAGCTTCGCGAGATGAACTCCACCTCAATTGTAATTTCTTTGAAAATATATGGCCCTAACCAATGCATCTAGAATTTACCTGGAAATTTAGTGAATTGACTATCATATAATAGGATAAGATCGTTTACCTTGGACTTGTGAAGCTTGATGTGGTGATCACGCCATGCTTTTTCGTGTTCCGTCTACACTTGTTTATGGAATCCTACCAAAAATCTATCTTCTTCTAAATCCATCAGCTACACGAGTCATTCCTCCAAGGCCTCGTGATCCACCGTACCCTTTAGAGCTGTTATGCACAGACTAGGCACAATGTACTCCATCGACATTACAGTTTCGACCCCATATACTAATCTGAATGATGTTTACCCTATCATCTTCTTACAAGTAGTCCTGTAAGCCCATAGTACTGTAGGTACATGCACATCCCATTCATTCTGTTGCGCGTTACAGATCATTTGCCAGCGCGTTCTCCAAAATATTGTTAAAAGCTTCGACAATTTCATTTGCCTGCGGGTGGTATGGCATACTCTTTTGATGGTAGACCTAAAACTCTTCAGTTAACGCGTTGATCATTTTGTTCAGAAAGTGCATACCCCTGTCACTCATCAATACTTTCAGGCAGCCAAATTTGGTTAAGATATAATCAAACAAGAATTTGGCTGTCGTAGCCCTTGTACAATCTTTAACCAGCTATGCCTCCGCCCATCTAGTGAGATATTCCATCTCGGTGATAATATAGCACACACTCGTTTTCTTTCCAGGGGGCTAGATTGGCCCAACAAAATCAATCACCCACTTCTCAAAGGGCTACAAAGATACTTGAGGATGTAGTGGTAACTCATCTCTGCGCGAAGGTATACTAGTTTTTTGACATGCATCACACACCTTACAATACGCCTTGGAATCCTTGTGTAATGTTGGCAACCATAGAACTGCGCGTAAAATCTTTTGCATAGTTTCCTTTCCTGCATAATGGCCTCCCACAACTCCCCCATTAGCTTCAGCGAGAATTCTATCCCGCGCAAAGTCTGGCACATATCTTCGCAATATTTCCTCTGCACCCATCTTATATATATGTCCCTCAATGACTGTTATATGGAATTTGTACCTACGGATAGATACATATTCCCTAAGTGGGTAGTTACACTTAGAACAATGAAAGAAAGTGGTTTAGCCTTTTCCTATAATAGATAGATGAGATGAAGGAACTCACTTGTGATCTTTCGCTTCCTTTGATCTCCTTTGAATTGCTCCTATCGCTCCCGCTCGAACTGAATTCGTTCAATTGGTACCTGTCAATAGAAACAAAAAACGAAAACGATCAAAGCATACGATCTATCTACTATAAACAAATGGAATCGACAACATTTAAACATATATGCATCATAAATATGAACAAGAATATGGGAAAAGAAACAAACAACTTTATTGATGTAGAAAGAAGAGTTACACCCAATGCGGTTTGATCCCGTGTCACTCATCCAACTTCATTCCAAAACATCGTCACACCAAAATCACATCAATCGAGTAGCATAACATTACTTGACATGAACTCAAATATCAAACCAGTAGTATTTCTCTACAATCTTCAAATTCCACCCCCCTGATCACTCTGATGAGTGATCAATTTTTAGGGAAATGGAGGTGGTTTTGTCATAAATTGGGCTTTAAATGGTTTTCCATAATTGGATTTAGTTTCCATGGAGCAAGGGATGAGAGGATAGGAGGTTAATTGATCCATATCCTATCCAAATTCAAGCTAATAGGATGAGATAAGAGCTAGGATCCTTCTAGAATGATCTAGAATCAAGGAATATTCCCAGAACCCTATGCGAATTTCGCTCATTCTTGCCCAGCGCAGGTGTAAGTGGGCCTAAGTGCATTGAAGTATAGGCCTGAATGGGCATACCTATTATACAACGTAGTTACCCCTAACCAAGGTTGTGTTAGCGTCCCAAGGAGGCATTTCAACAAGGTTTTAGGCTAGGAAACTTTCATGGATGGAATCATTCAATGTGATGACTTATCTAGGGCATGTAGCAACTGAATTAGGGTTTGATGAGCCCTAATTGTACTGATCTGAATGTCAGGAGTGATGTGCCTAGATAGACCTGTAACAGTTGCCCCCTAAAGCATGAAGTCAAAAATGATAATGTCGAGTGATATGCTTTATGATGTGTTGAGGAGGATCTGAAGCGAACGATGACCTGCATCGATTACAATATATAATATCATGATATCTTTGAATTTTTCATGAATTACTGAGGGAAGGCATACCCATGCTCAACATATAAACTTTTCATTACATGTACATAAATCAGATAGTCGTCTACAGATATAGACCCTTGATATGATGACCATCTGTGTAAAGCCATCATACAAATGATTTAGTACTCTCCTGAGATCATAGCCCAGATGGATGAAACTAAATTCAGGGTCTTCTATCTCGTCCAATCGTTCACTCAAGTATGAGTCTAACCATGTGAAAATATGATCTGAAGTCGAACATGGGAAGACACTATCTGATTACTGGCCAATGATGTAAGTTGTTAACAGATGTGAGAGAAATCACCGATAATGATAATGATTCTCAAGGTACTACATTACATTTTTCATGGTGTGAATAGATGTTTTGATGTCGAACACCATACAAAGTCTTTCAGTCGAAGGTCAGTGATGTCAACCTATCACCGGAAGTGAGAAACTTGTCATTAATGTATGCAAGCCTCAAGGTACTAGAAGGTGTTTCTAAGTCAACTTCCTGGATAATGTGCTGATGTCGACAAGAAACGACTCATCACAGGAGGGCCTTGATGTATCCCCCATCAATGAAACGAAACGAGTGTAATGATTTTGAAGACAAAATGTGGCTGACGACACAAGGTTCAGGAATGGCGTCATGAAAATGAAGGTTTATGAGTATTGCAAAGAATGAAGTTTACTGAGTGACTTCTCTTGAACATGTCGGCGACACTGAATGAATTGGCAACATTGACCCGAAACCAAAGTGATGGATGGTGTGATAGATCATATGTATGATAACCATCAAGCAGATAACATAACCAAAATAGTCACAAAGATGAAGTGAAAGTGTCATGTTCAAGAGCGACTTGCTACCATAAAGTGGTTTACCCCTTTTCCCATTTTCCCTAGTCATTGCTGACCAGTACCTCTTTATTTTTTCGACAAACTCGAGGAGGATAACATATTCTTGTTGTCTAATTCCACTCTTCGGGTGAATCCATCGCTATGTGATGTTTTAACGAGTCTAGCGAAGGTGAAACTTGGTCTTGTCACGACAGACAAGTTTGTCGCTATTTGATGTTTTAACGAGTTTAACGACAATGAGAACTTGGTCCTTTTCATGTTTAGAGAGTTTGAAAATGGAAAAAAAGAAAACTCCATAAGTTCTTTTTCGTAAATTTTTCTCTCAAGTCTGAAAAAGCATAAAATAATACAAGAGAGAACCTATTGACCATGTTCAATCAACATATTCCTTTTTTGTAAGTAATCTATCTCAGTCAAAAAAAGGGTTAAACTTTTACTGAGTAGATGTCATTTCCAATCCATTTAGAAGATGAAAAGGACAAATCCTTGACAATTGCTTCATTTAGAAAAGAGCTTAATGGTGACTCGTCTTAGAGGAACGAGTGGTGTCTGGGATAGCAACTGGTTTCGGTGATGTTGGAACTTCTCAAAACATGTTGATTTATGTGAAGAGGCTAGCTAATAAGACCACTCATTGCAATTGTTCCTCAAAAGGGGTAAAACAACCAAGTGAAAGCGTATGATCGGCCAAGCAGATAGTGACGATGGAAGGAGGAAAACCAAGGCTCATTTGATGAAAGAGGTTGATAAAACGGCAATCCCGAGGGTTAAAATGGAGATGGGTTCATTTTTACACAAGTTTGAACCATAGGGAACTACGCTTGGATTTAGTTTCATGTTTACACAAGCTTGAAATGAAAAACTATGCTTGGATTTAATTTCATTTTTACACAAGCTTGAACCATGATAAAACTATGCTTGAGATTGGTTTACATGCCCCCACCATGATGACTTGATTCTAGGTGCATGCCCCCCAAGCTTCATTACATTCACCTAAGTAGACTACTCGTGGCTATCAGGTGGATGGAATGAAGGTTAATTTACAAGATCAAGTAAAAAACTCGACTGGGATTTTACGATATCTAATCAAAGACTCAAATTGGAACTTTTCCCTAGGGGACCTTCTTTCATTTTTTTATGAGCTTGACACAAGACAAGGAACTCTACTCAGGTTCTTTATTTCATTTTTTAACGACCTTGACACAAGACAAAGAACTATGCTCTGGGACCTATTTCATTTTTTAATGAGGTTGACAAAGTAAAAGAACTATCCTCATATTCCTTTTTTCATTTTTTAACGAGCTTGACACAAGAAAAGGAACTATGATCATATTCCTTGTTTCATTTTTTAATGAGCTTGACGCAATACAAGGAACTATGCTCATGATTCCTTGATCACGACCCATAAGAGGTCATGAATTCCAAGAGGTTCTCATCAGATGGGAGAAAAATGCTCTGGAAGGGATACGTAGCAAGGAATCCATTAGAGAGATCTGGTTCCATAGCCCTCAGTACATAATGCACAACATCACAGAATTGATCGTCAGTTGATGTAGCCATGGAACAGGTTGCAACATAATTGACCCGTGGCGGGGAAGATATCACTGGGAAGAAAGGACCATTTAGGGAATATGGTTGACTGGAAGCCATATTTGGGCCAAGAAATGAAAGTTGGTCAACGATGACAATTCTGCCTTCATGCAGGAAACACATCACTCGAAAGAGTGTTGAAACAATAACCCCCATGTCATAAACATAATCACGCCCAAGAAGTAAATTGTAATCTAAAGGGATTGGGACTACCATCACATTGAGATAAACAATTTTTCCTCCCAAAGTAATAGGCAACTGAGGAAGGATCCCTAATGGTTGACTAGTTCCTCTGTTAAAAGCCAATAGTTTCTGGGTAATAGGCACAAGTGGCGGCGAATCAAGTTCTTTCCAAGCAGTGGAGGAAATTATGCTCACATATGCACCTTCATCTATAGTAGTGCCAGATAAAATCATATTATAAACATGTACTATGATATGGAAAGGTACATAAGAAGGAAGACAACATCCTGCCAGTCAATTCCAATTAAAGGAACTGACCAAACTAATTGGAGGGGGTACTGTAAGAATGGGAGAATTACCACCTTGAGTTACAAGAATGGGAGTATTTTCCTCCTATCTTGATGGAACAGGAGGGTTGCCTCCAAGCTCATTGGAATCTGAAGAAACGAAAAGAGCCAGAGTGGTATCATACTCACTCTCTATGGGAAAGGTACGATTAAATGCAGGTGAAATCAAGTCAACTGTTTCCTCGACCTGTGATTGGTTAGGTATAGACTCATGGGATTCACATTTAGAGAGAGTGGGTTTGGCCAACGGTTGATTTGGGTTAGTCACTTCATCAACTAGTGAAGGATTAAGGGAGAGTTTCCTGTAACCAAATGGAAGTCACTGTATAGAAGCAGGATGGTTATCCAACACTTTTTGGGCTTCATCTAGATAGGGACAAAGGTGAATGGGGTTATTCCCTTCGCATAACCTATAGGGAAACTTAACTTTACCCTTATTTCCATGAACTTTACTACCACTAGTTGATGGTGTGTCACCAACATGATCTCCAGAAGTTGATGGCACAAGATGATGTGAACGAGAAGACCATTCTTCTAAGATCTGAGGAATACCAGAAAAGTTTCGAAGAAGATGGTCTCTCATACAAAGTTTGCAAGGATATCGAAGTTTGTGAGGCTTATTGGATGGTTTCTCATCAGAAGTTGCATTTGAAGCAATGGTTCCTTGGTTCCCCCTTGCTAAATTTTCTTCTTCTTCTTATTCTTCCGTTCTTATTCTTATCCACCTGGTTACTAGTGTCAATACTTTCACCAGGCGAAGAGGAAGAAGGGGAGGAAGAAGCAACCGATGAAGAAGGTAAAGGGTCAACTTTAGGATCAACTGGAGGTTGATTTTGTCCAAGTGGAGGAGTACTCGATTGTAGAGAAATCACGACATTTTGAACCAAGGAGGTTGAAAACAAATAAACTGGCAAACCAATGGTAAATCCTGGAAGGGATAATGTAGCCATATATGGAGCACCAATATTTCCGAAAGGAGGAAAAGGACTAGGATTCCCATC
The DNA here is from genome assembly GCA_000404065.3 of Pinus taeda. Classification (NCBI taxonomy): domain Eukaryota; kingdom Viridiplantae; phylum Streptophyta; class Pinopsida; order Pinales; family Pinaceae; genus Pinus; species Pinus taeda. Next base: position 64,761 of record APFE030223996.1, on the reverse strand, counting down.
AAAAGGAATTCCTTAATCGGCGGACTCCGAATTTGTTGCCATATGTCTCAACCTAAGATCAAATAAGGAGTGACATGCAGGGTGTTATCCACGGTCAATTAATTTTATTTTAATCAAAATAACATAATAAAACAAAAGAGGGATAATCTAGGAAAAAGGATAATTTACCAAGTAACTGTGAACTGCAATATACTTCCTCAGTAAACCAAGGACTTAACATACGTGTAGGAAATATCCATGAATGTTGTTTTTGTTGTATCACAGTATACAAGATGACTGACTCGGTTACCTATGGATGGATAGCAACCTAATGTAGTCCTCCCAAATATACCTGAAAGTACGTGGAGGCCCAATCCATGTTAGCGTTGTCTAATGCGAAACAACACAGTAAGAGCATTCCTTTATACTTTTCATACTATAAGACCGCCCGATATACCTAAATGTACGTGGAAGAGCTATGATATACTTCCGTACGTGGAATGACATATCACACTTGGAATGTATCGTAGACCATTAGTGACAGCTGATACATTTAACGATGTCAAAACACGTCTAGCCTAGACCTCTAAATGTTATGTGTTAAGTTACGATGCTCAATTAGGTTAATTGAGATAACTTTTAAGTTGATCTTATTAAGAATTTTCCTTTCACGGTTCACCACGTGATGTATGTTTGCAATTACTAGAATGAAAATAACATGAGAAACATTCTTTAATTCAATTAACAATGAAAACCATAGATAGTAAGGGATAAAGCAATCAGATCTTTGACAAAGAGCAAAGAGCACACCTAATGCAATTTCCCTAGCTATTCCTAGCAAGCATTCACAAACTAAAATATGCACAATGCAAGTTTTTTATTTTCAGTCCCTTTAGTGTTTAAATGAACAAAAAGGAAATAGATGCACAAACGATCAATCAATGCTTTTCAGAAGAAAAAAAGACTTTACGACAATTTCTTTTTCAAAGAAATGAAGACTTTACAACAATTATTTTTCAGAAAAGTAAAGACAAATCAATGTAAGCTAACTTTGACAATTAATTGATAATGATAAATAAATCTCTTAAGAAACACTAAACAATCAAGGCCAAAGTAGGGCTAGGAGAAGAAATGCAAATTGATTTCAAAGGCATAAAAAACTTCGATCTTTCAGCAAACAACATCAGAAGCAACTTTGGAAAAATCAAGCAAAAGATGGGTTTTTTAGCTTGAGAGGGACCAACATAGGTCTGAGTGGGAGACAGTGTGATGCAGAGCACTGTCTCTAAGCCAAGGGTGCATTGCAGTGCACTATCCCCTGAGCATGGGTGCACTGGTACTAGCACGTTCCTAGAATAGGCATTCTAGTGCAAACTTCGACCAAAAAAGCTTCAAAATGACTGAAAAGAGATCAATAAAGTCAAGTAAAGTCTATAGGATGTAATATGATAAGGGTGAACTACCATGAATGACAATCATTCCCCAACAGAGTCTCCAATTTTTTATATGGAATTTGTACCTACAAATAAATACATCTTCCCTAAGTGGGTAGTTACACATAGAACAACAGAAAGAAAGTGGTTTAACCTTTTCCTATAATAGATAGATGAGATGAAGGAAATTACTTGTGATCTTTCGCTTCCTTTGATCTCGTTTGAATTTCTCCCGTTGCTCCCACTCGAATTGAATTCATTCAATTGGTAACTGTCAACAGAAATAGAAAACGACAACGATCAAAGCATATGATCTATCTACTATAAAAAAATGGAATTGACAACATTTAAACATATATGCATCATAGAAATCAACAAGAATATGGGAAAAGGGACAAACAACTTTATTGATGTTGAAGGAATAGTTACACCCAATGCGGTTCGATCCCGTGTCACTCATCCCGCTTCAGTCCAAACCCTCATCACACCAAAAGAACATCAATCCAACAACATGAAATTACTTGACATGAACTCAAATCTCAAACCAATAGTATTTCTCTACAATCTTCAAATTCTAGCCCCCTGATCATTATGATGAGTGATCAATTTATAGGGAAATGGAGATGGTTTTGTCATAAATTGGGAATTGAATGGTTTTCCAAAATTGGAGGTAGTTTCCATGGAGAAAGGATAGAGAGGATAGGAGGTTAACTAATCCATAGCCTATCCAAATTCGAGCTCATAGGATGAGATAAGAGCTGGGATCCTTTTATAATGATATAGAATCAAGGAATATTCTGAGAACCCTATGCAAAGTTCACTCATTCTCGCCTAGTGCAGGTGTAAGTGGGCCTAAGTGCACTAAAGTGCAGGCCTGAATGGGCTTGCATGCTATGCAGCACAGTTACCCCTTACCAAGGCTATGCTGCTGTCCCAAGGAGGCATTTCAGCAAGGTTTCAGGCTAGGAAAATTTCATGGATGGAAGCATTCAATGTGATAACTTGTCTAGGGCATGTAGCAATTGAATTAGGGTTTGATGAGCCGTAATTGTACTGATCTGAATGTCAGGAGTGATGAGCCCAGATAGACCTATAACAATGATTGAAAAATCAGCCGTGCACACTACTAATTCCTTCTTTTGTTGGCTTGTATAGCCTTCCGGTGCCATCCCCGTAGTGAATAAGTGAATAATGTCTGAAAATGATCATCTACTACATGCATTGCAAAGAGTTACACATATGGAAACCCTTCCTCCAGATTATTAGGATCCTCTCCTATTTCACTCCGTGACAGATGGTCAAGTCCTAAATTTAACCTTCCTAGCTTCACAATGAATTCAAAGTCATACTGCTGAAATAATAGCAGCCATTTGCAGATCTTACCCCCCAACATAGGCTTTTTGACCAAGTATTTCAAGGCAGAATGATTTGTGTACATCTTGAAATGCCCTCCTAACAAATAATGCCGACATTTTTGCAACACGTACACCATGGCCAATCCTTCATGCTTAGTCGTTGAATAATTTTTCTTGGCGTTCGTTAACTTCCTACTTGCGAAGGATATAGGATGGTCCATTTCTCCTTCACCGGCCTGCGTTAGCACTGCACCCAATGTAATGCAAGAGGCATCGACATGTACATGAAACTCCTTTTTCTAATCAAGGAATATCAAGATCGGCGTAGTGACCATCTTTTCTTTCAACACATCTAAGTTATGCTAGCATTCTTCATTCCAACAGAATGTTGCGTCCTTCTTTAGCAGTTTCTCCATAGGCACAGTAATTTGAACATAAGCTTTGATAAATTTTCTATAGTATCCTGTATGTCCCAACATTGCACTTAGCTTCTTGACATTCCTAAGGGCCTCCAAATTCACAATTACCGCAATCTTTGTGGGGTCCACCATCAATCCTTTCTTGCTCACAACATGACCCAAAAATATCCCAAAAGGAACACAAAATATGATTTTTTCAAATTCAGTGCAATCTGGTATCTGTGACATGTATCCAACATCATGCATAGACTTGCTACATGGCACTTCACTAATCCAAACACCATCCAGTCATCAAAGTATACTTCTAGAAAATTATGAATGAACTCTTTGAATGTTGCTATGACTACATGGGAAAATATCGCAGGCACATTCTTGAGTCCAAATGGCATCACAGTGTATTGAAAACAACCCCATTTTGTCACAAAGATCATTTTTCTCTCATCCTCGGGCGCGATATTAATCTGATGATACCCGGAGAATCCGTCGATAAAGGAATAGGCCTCCTGCCCTCCAACATTGTCTAACACTTCATCTGTAAACGGTGTTGGAAATGGATCGTGAAAGCACGCATCATTAAGCTTCTGCAAATCTACACAAATACTTATGTCACCCTTTTGTTTCTTATCCTGAACCACCATCAGGCTCACCCAATGAGATTCTTCAACAGGTTCTATGATGCCTGCATCCAGCATCTTATCCAACTCTTGGCGAACCTTTTCCTTGTATTTAGGATTAAGGTGATACAACCTCTATTTAATAGGCTTCGCGTCCGGCTTCAGAGTGATCTTCTTAACACCCAAATCGCCAACTATGCCCTTCAAATATGAAAACTTAGTGGGGAAGAGATCCTGGTATTTGTGGAGTAACTCAAAAACTTTATCCACTGTAGCATCGTCCTGATAATCTCCAATTTTTTTGAACTTCGATTCTTCTTCAGTGCCAATGTTTACTTTCTTTATCTTCAAAGGTGTGGAGATGTCCGAAGTTTCTAGCTGTGGGCCTTCCACTTCGCGATGCCCTTCTGCCTCTGGAATATTAATGTTTCTCGAATCTTTATATTCCTCTTTAGTAGTTACATTATAGCATTCCAACACATGGCGTATCTAGGTGCTCCAGTCTGGTTAGATCCATTCCATAGGTTCCTTTGGCATTTTGAAGATAACCGCCTTAATCTCTTGTAGTGCTTCATCGATGATTGCGAAGTCGTCTTCAAAGCAGAAGGTCAATAAGAACCCTTCCTTCAATACATCCCATTCCACGGTGCCATGGCAGAGCTCCGTTTCCAGATACTAGTTCATGGGAATTGTATCCAAAGTATGGAAAAATATGTGTACCCACTCTGGCTATGGTTTTGTTCCACATGATTTAGTCCATTTCGCTAGGTGATCACGAGGATCGTCCCTTGCATTATATTTCTCAGTCATTCTTGTGTTAGGACACCCAAACCATAACTGCATCATTCTTCGATAATCTGCCATCTAGCAAAACTATCCTTATGCATACCCCACCGTCATGCAAGCATAGCACGCAGTGCCAACTCTAATGCTTGGAAGCGATGATCCTCAAGGACTTCATGCTCAATTTCATCCAAAAACAAATATACATTAGTTAAACCATCATAATAGGGTAATTTCCTTACCTCCAACGAAACACAGTGCAGCGACTTCGTCATCATATTGCATCGCAATGTACACACTTCATGCAAGCGATTATGCCAATGCTCTAACTCTTCATCTGAATCAGAGGTGTAAGAACTCTCCCGATCCCATGCAACCCATCCATCTATCGTGAGATTGATCCAGTCCTAATCCCGTGCTGTTATCTTGTAAATCTAATCTAGTTCATCGTCACTTTCGTCATAATCATGGACTGGTTCAATATTGCACACCCCTTCTATAGGATCTAGTGGCACTATAACTCGCAATGAATTTCTTTCAAAGGACATTGTCCTTTTCTTCAAATTAATGACCCCATTCATGTCAAAAGCCCAGTCAATTCCCAAGAGCGCGAGGTAGGGGTTACTGTCGTCAACGATTTCTATAACCTCAAAGCTGGTCATCGCACTCGCACCTTCTATATCAACTGTTATTCCATATAACCTTCCCATGGGGATGATTTTCTGCTGGTTCGCCATTCTAAGCTGAATCGAAGACCACTGCAGTGTAGGTCTCCCTATCCTTTCCCATGTTTATTTCGATAATACATTCGCATCGGACCCCAGATCCAAAATGACCTGGTCCTTCTCATAATCACCTATCTGCGGGGTGAGCCTCATATCACACCCTGTTTGTGCCTTATGTTTGCCAACACCTGGGGTCCATCAGGGACCTTCTCTTTGTTGGCACATTTATTTATTAATTCTTGTAGGCCTTCCCCAACTTCTCTATCGCGTAACAGTTTTATACATGTCTCCAAAAACGTAGTGAGTACAGAGGGATCAACCACTGCAGGCATGCTGATATCTTGTGTCTTGTCCTGGTTCCTTGAGGTGGAGACCTTAGTAAAGCTCTTCTTGGCTTCCATAAATGTTTCCTTAGCGCGATCCGGATCAAAGCTGGCTTCTTTCTCTGGCACTTTGCATACCCATCCTTCTTCTTCAGGCTATTTACCCCTATCAATGCTAATCGTCATTCCACTTTTTAGCACAATGTTAATGTTTTGATTTGCTTTGTGGGGCTCAACCCTCATCATCTGTATATTTTGTGTAGGCTGCTGAGGTTGTGCTTTCTTCTCTTGTATTTTAGCTATTAGCACTAGGCATTCTTCTATAGTATGGTCAAATTGTCTGCAGCATTGACATGATGGGTGTGTAGGATTCTGGCACTCTTGCGCGTAGTGCCCTAGCTATCTGTAGTTGTAGTAGATAATCTAACCACAATCTCTACCAGGTCCTCCTCCTCCTCGACCCCATCCTTGACCCTTATAACCTCTGTGTGCTCCTTCGGTGCCCTATTCTGGAGGCCAAGTTTCTACTTTCATGCGGTATGTAAGTGTCCTTTCCATCCTCAGCGCATAGCTTCGACCGTGGCACTCATTTTGTCCCACAGATTTTCAAAAGCTACAGAACAACTGTTGGAGTGTTTGGATGAAATTTTGAAGTAAATGGAAATTATTTGTTGCATTTTGTCTAGCAACTTGACAAATAGCACACCATAGCGCAACCCCCACACTCGGCCCTACTGAGGCTTCTAGCTTCAGGGGAATTGACCCCCCTCTTGTAATATAATTTGCGTACACTGGAGAGTGGTCTTTATCATGCCCATGGACCTTGCACTTCAAACACCAAACTTTCATGCGTACTTCTGGTTTAGTCTCCTTGTCTTTTTTCAAACTCTGTAACTCTGGGTGTAAGCTAGTTAATTGTGAGTGCATCTACTGTACTCCTAGGTTCATATCTTGAATAGGTGATGCCTACAGCCTCATTCCAATATCTAAGGCTTTTGCTTATGTTTCTATCTTCTATTGTGACAGAGCCATTCTCAAGTGGGGAAAAAGCGACATGATAAACCATTCACAATGTTGGTTGTTTGTGATCTGCATTTTAGCCTCTCTGATCTAACACTTCAACATCTGATCAAATTCCCAAGCCGTCTCATAGACCTGCATCATGATCTCTTTAAATCCAATTACTAACTATGAGTCAGACTTAGGTTTATTAAACTCTTTATTTAAAGATACCTTACTCTCTGTTAGCATTGCAAGATGATTATTAGAAAAATACTTAATGTACCAGGTTAGAGTGCAATCCTGTAAAGAGGTAATCAACTATGATTTCTTTATATTTTCATTAGTAATCTGTTGCGTTTTCCATATGGAATTCGCAACAAACCAGAACTTCTCTACATATTCACTTCCTACCCTTGAAGATCGACATCTTCATTGCATTCGCCATGTTGAATGGTGGTGGTGGAGGTGGAGTTGTGGGCGAAGGTGTATGTGGTGGAGGTGGGGGTGGAGCTAGAGTGGAAGGAAGATTTTCTCGAGGAATCCCCTGAGTGATTAGCTAAACAACACTTCAAGGCATAGTCTGCCTAGCCCATTCGTCGTCACTTGGAGGAGGTCCAATCAGTGGACTTTACTCTGGTCCTGATCCTTCGTGATTTCCAAATAACCATCTGTTTCACATAGCTATGAACTTCAAGGTAATGGCATCACCCGTTTTTCACATAACAACATTTGAATCCAAGTATTCAATGATCTTAAATACTTACCTCGTGGTCATTTGAAAATTTGCTGCTCCGCTTCACTATAGCTGACTGAGGTATCCACTACAAATTCTATAACAAATTCTCTTAGAATTCGATCAAGTCAATGATCGATAGCCTGCATGATCTTGTTTTTAGAAGTTTCTAATTGTCGCACTAATTCTAGAGTCCACACTATAGGACTATCGAGCTTCCACCTTCCTTAACTGTTTGTGAATTTCGCTAATCACTCATACAGTTCAATGGGGAAACTGCAGAAGAAGATCTTGTGTATCTCCGTATATAGATACATGTTCAACCACTCTTCCTTCGACAGGCGTAGATTCCTGTTTTCTCATGCCACGAACTCGTGAATATTCGATCCAACCAATTTTCAATTTTTTTCTTGGTCGGATTCCAATGATGTGACATCACACATCTCTTTCAAGTAGATCCTGGTCCCTGTAATGGAACCATTTGTTGGCTTAGGGGGTCTTGACCCAGGTTCAAAGTTATCTGCGCCAACCAACAAAACCCTACACTATTGGCTCTTTCGGAAACAACCTGTGTAGCGCAGGCTGTAGTCTCACTTGAAGCAGTATGGGGGGACACAAGAACCAAGTTTCTACATCCAGAGACTAGTGTGATGTATTCGAGCGCCTTAGATCTGCCTTCACGCATATCGATAAACTCTTAGGGCACATTTCTGCAACTCTGTTAAAGTAGCCTTCACACCTTCGTGAAGGTCTCCGATTAGTCCTTGAGGACCTCTAACAGTTAATTTGCCTACTTACATGCATCAGAGAGCAGTTCTAAATTAGTGTTCACGCATATTTACTTAAGTCATTAGTAAACATAAGAGAGATCATTAGAGTTTTCATGACAGTATTTAAACATGCATTGTGCACATTAATAAGACTTATTCAAGAGAATTGCATAACATTCAATCAATATCTCATAAACAATTCATTCTTCAGCAGAATATAACACTAACAGAGATAAGTAAAAATACTCAGGAATTCTTTGAAAAACTATCTTTATTGATCTTCAATTCAAGGCTACAGACTCAAACTTCCTTGTGCACACAGCTGCAGGGGTTCACGCACTTAGCTGCGGACTCTACCTAGGCCTCTGCGCACTCAACTGTCGAGCCTTTTTTCCCCTATCTAAGCACAGGAAGAAGATCCTTCCTACCCTAGCTCCTGTCCTAGACTCTTCAATTGACCCAATTCTCTATCTTTTCTGTGTCTTTTTTTTCTAAGTCTACTTGTCCCTTCATTAAGACTCACTCTTTACAGACTTTTCATACAATGTCATGGTCCGAGGACCATGGGTGAATCTCAAAACCAACTCAAAACTTTACATTAAACAAAGGGCTAAGCCCCTTTGACTCCTATTCATCTATGTGCTTATGTCCACAAATCGCGTAGACTTTACATTATTTACAAAACTGTACCAAAACTTGGGTTATTTTAACCCCAAACTAACCCAGGAGACCCCATCCCAACAATGTGGGTTGATATTTTAATGTAAATTAAGTATATGTTATATATCATTTAAAAAAATGTATGTAAATATCATAAAAGAATTAAGGTTTTATGGTTAAAACTTTTATTTGCTAAAATAACATATTGTATTTTGCAATCCCTCTCGGCTCATATTAAATGTATACTTAAATAGATCTATATTGGTCTAAATTTAACCTATCAATTTTTTTTTATAATCATCAAACTTAATCCCAAATCCGAAAACCAATAAAATAAAACACATAATTTTAAAGTTATTAATTCATATTTTACCACCTAATTGGATAAAGTCCCTTTACCTAGAAATGAAACTAAAATAACAGAATTTTACTACATGTTCACTATGTTCGCTATATCATTTTCCTACTCAATGAACATTTTGAAAAAAGTGATACTTTATCAATTCCTTGTGTGTTAAATATTTCAAAAATAATAAAAAGCATAGAATTTAGTTTTATTATTTATTCATTAACCCTTTCCAGCATGAATGGAAAAATGATTTTTCACTATAAATTTCTAAAACTCCTCGTAATAAAATCTAATATGGTGAACCAACTGAATAGGTGGACGGTCTTTTTCTTGAAAACTCAGGTTACTTCTAACCAACCATCAATTTCATTAAAAAAAATAAAAAAATTATAAATGAAAAAAATAACATAAAAAGTTATGGGTAGTTTTAGATTTATGATCTAAATTAATTCTCAAATCATTTTAACAGTAAGTCAAATTTCCACTTTTTAATATAATTTGTTAATTTTAAAGATCCAATTTAGATTTATTTAAATAATAGACATTTCACAAATAAACTACTGATTATTTTTAATTGCATTTGTGAAAAATGTTTGAATACCATTTCAATTTATCTTTTGTCAATTATCTATGGTTGAAATTTTATTTACAATACTAGTCATATAAATATACTTGTTTTGAGGTGGTGCCATTTTTTTCTATCCAACTTTTTCTTTCTTCATTCTTGAAACATATACTAACTTCATTATCTGTTATGTGGAGTTTTAGTTTTTTAAGTATTTTATTTCATTTTTAAGCCATTTAGGTTTAGGAATTATCTTTTCATCGCAATATATATCGATACCAATCTTATTCCTATTCATTTTACAAATTTAAATGTCTTTTAAATTTTTTTTTTTTTTTTTTTGTCTTCATTCCATTTTCTCTTGTTAAGAATTAACATCCTTTAAGCTATAAATCCCTATGTCATGGAGATATTCAATTAAAAGACACAAAAGTATGAAAATATTGGAGCATCTTCATGACATCGTATCCAAGGATCTTCACCTATTTTGATTGTATTCATTTCCGTAACTTCCCAACGTAATCACCTACCAAGTAGAGGATAAGGGTTGATTAGATCTTTCTAGATTATTGAGACTCCCTTCAAGGACTTTTTCTTATTCCTTAACTAATCCTCTATATATCTGTAATTTTTCTATGAACTGTTATAACTTTTTCTTAAATAGTTTGTATTATTTACAAATTTCTTTGTTTTATTAATATTTTGTCCATCATAATTGGAAATGTGCTCTCTTGCAATAAAATCTCCCTATGTATTTTATGTCTTCAAATACATGTATTGTAATAGATGGGAGTTAGTAATAGACACTTTATTCAAAATATTAAATATTAATAGATAATTGACATTAATATTATTGTAAAATTAATTAAATATTCAATCTTAAAACATTATAAAAAATAGCTTTTAATTATTTAAGGTTTGTAAAGCTTATGCACACCATGCTTGTAAATGCACATTAAAAATGTTAATTGCAAATTAAAATATTATCTTGTCTAGGTAAAGAAAAAATATTTCACTACAATCAAACCATCCAACATAAGCAAAATCAGAAAAATTTAAGTTCTAAAATAGGTGTTTTAAGAAAAATAATAAAATAATAGTTAAAATAATGTTTTTATATATTTGAGACTTGACTAAACCTATAAGGATATCAACAATATGAAAAAATAGTTTTCTTCCTTTCCCTCCAAAAAATATTTACCCCGGACCTCTTGCAAGGAGTGCCTTAACAGTGCACCCATTCACTGTCAATCCAAAGCCCCATGGCTATCATCATCTTGAATCTTATTGGTTCTTTTAAAATTGATTTTATTAATAATTTTTTTGATTAATTTTTTTTTTTTTTTAATTTTTTTTATTCTCATATTTTATCTCAAAATAAAATTCAATAACACCTAAACCATCCATTAACATCTAAACAAAATCATCACCAAAATAAAATAGATAAATAAACTTTAATTCATAATTCATTGAACAATAATTTAAACAATATTATCACTTCAATCATTCAAACATAAAATAATTAAAGAAACTCAATACATTAAACAATGATTATAAAATAATATAAAATCAATTGATAAGTAACTAGCATTTGCACCACATGTTGCAAAGGAAACGCCGTAAGGCAATGGCATAAGTTTTCAGCATCTCTTCCTCTAGAATATAGGTATTCCGCAAAGTTTGTCAAATTTCTTCTCCCACAGAGATACAATTTCGTTAATGGAGTAGGCTTTGGCAGAAAGCCTCAAATACAGGATATCATAAGTCTAAAAATGCAAAGGGAAGAAGGAAAAATATTGCAAATCATTACCTGTAATTCTTTTCAACACCTCTGTCTCTGGTATATAGTTTTTCTCCAAAGTCTTGCTAATTTTCTTCTCCCACAGATCTATATGCTCATTAGTGAAGTAGGTGTTGGAAAGAAGCCTCAAATTCATGATCATGTTTAGAGTTATAGGGTCATCCACTACCTTGATGAGATATATGTCCCATATCATCCTTCTTTACAAAAACGATTGCATATCTAATGTAGGATAGTATATTAACAATTGATCAAAGAGTACACGATCAAATTCTAGTCATTAAACACAAACATTTTTTACCAGAGAGAATATGTTAAACGCCTTTACCATTTCCATCTCCATATATGGCAACTTTATCCCTTGCACTCACAGTGAGGTCTGGATACCCCAAATTCAGAAAACATAGACCCAAAAGATAGCAGCTAGAGATGTGTAAGGGATGCCTTCTATCTCATTGTCTATGAGAATTTGAGAATTTTCGCTTTGGTAGAAAACATGGTCTTTATAGGCTCCACCACATGGGTTTAATCAACATAATCCCTGAACTCAAATGGCAAAAACCTCTGTAAACTTCATCACTAATGATTATGAAAACTTTTGGAATTCCCATCTACTTCTAATATATATACAAAATTCTCAAACCTCATCAACAATGCTATATACCTTGATGGTTCCAACCTCCTTAATGGCCTCAATAATATTCAATTGATCCATCTTCCATGGTCCCTTTATAGCCGGGATAATGGGATAACTATGTCAACATTCTTGATTACCTCCACCAAACTTGCCTAAATCTCTAAAGATCCCTGCAAATAGGCGATCATAAACTATATCATGCATCTGGGCACATCCAAAAACAATAAGGCCCTATATGAAAACCTACTGCAATTTTCTGTCTGAAATACAAGATTCTCTGGAACAGAATATGATAAGCACATTTCATTTCTTTTAGGATGAAGAATGACAAAAATCTATGATAGAACCCCTATATTGTTGAATCCAAATATATAACACATAAATGCGGATTGGAATCTCTATGTTGGTAGAAAACAAACATGTTAGAATGTTTACTCATAATGAATCGCAAAAATAAAAGCGAAAATATGCATAGCAACAGGGAAAAATGTAGTAAACTATTACGTCCTTCTCAGTTATCACAAACCACTTGGACATACGACCTATTTGGATACCCATGAGAAAAAAGAAGTAATGAATCAATAGATTAAGCTTAGTGTTCACAATCTAGTGACATGGAAAAACGAAATTGATTTCCCAATGGAAAAAATCAAAAACAGATACAAAATGTGCTCATCATCTCTAATGAATATGAAATTAGCAAGCATCCACGGGGCAAAACCCAAAGGAGCAAGAATTTATCTCGGCTGTAGAGTAAAGATCAACTAAACATAACACTAGAAATCTCTCATCAAATTTACAATACTTTGGATGACTATTTGAATTTGAAATCTAATATACTTTAGATTGTAGCAGAGGCTTCTCATAGCAAACTATATCATCCACGCCCAATTGGATGCATCAACGAAAATTATATCGTCCACGCCCAATTGGATGCCTGAAGATATGTTCGAACACCAAACACCGAATTTTCTTAATGTGATTAGACATCTCTAGAATTATGCTCATCTATGGCGATGGTTGCTTTACCAAATTGTTTGGAGGTTTCATCAGATTAGGATGCCTTAAATTTAAGGTCTCGTCTAATGTGAATAGATAAAATGTTTCATTGTACACATATATAATGGAAGCAAATAGATGCATAAATCTCTTCAGATCTTCATTAAGTCTGGAAATGTCAGGGGAACAAGGAAAAATATTCCAGGTTAACCTACAATTTTTTTCAACACCTCTTCCTCTGGAATATAGGTATTCTGCAAAGTTTGCTAAATTTCTTCTCCCACAGAGATACAATTTCGTTAATGGAGTAGGCTTTGGCAGAAAGCCCCAAATACAGGATATCATAAGTCTAAAAATGCAAAGGGAAGAAGGAAAAATATTGCAAATCTTTACCTGTAATTTTTTTCAACACATCTTTCTCTGGTATATAGTTCTTCTCCAAAGTCTTGCTAATTTGTAGGATAGTACATTAACAACTTATCAAAGAGTACACAATGAAATGCTAGTCATAGAACGCAAACATTTTTTACCAGAGAGAAGACTTTAAACGCCTAAAGCATTTCCATCTCCAGATATGGCAACTTTATCCCTTGCACTTGCAGTGAGGTTTGAATACCCCAAATTTGGAAAAAATAGCCCCAAAATATAGTTGCTTGAGTCATGTAAGGGATGCCTTCTATCTCAGTGTCTTTAAGGATTTAAGAATTTTCTCTTTGGTAGAAAACATGGTCTTTACGGGCTCCACCACATGGGTTTAATCAACATAATCCCTGAACTCAAATGGCAAAAACATCTGTAAACTTCATCGCTAATGATTATGAAAAAAATTGGAATTCCCATCTACTTCTAATATATATACAAAATTATCAAACTTCATCAACAATGCTATATACCTTGATGGTTCCAACCTCCTTAATGGCCTTAATAATATTCAACTGATCCATCTTCCATGGTCCCTTAACAACCGGGATAATGGGATAACTATGTCAACTTTCCTGAATACCTCCACCAAACTTGCCTAAATCTATAAAGATGTTTGCAAATAGGCGATCAAAAACTATGTCATGCATCTAGGAATATCCAAAAACAATAAGGCCCTATATGAAAACCTACTGCAATTATCTGTCTGAAATACAAGATTATCTGGAACACAAGATGGCAAGCACATTTCATTTCTTTTAGGATGAAGAATGACAAAAATATATTATAGAACCCCTACATTGTTGAATCCAAATATAGAACACATAAATGCAAAGTGGAATCCCTCAGCTGGGAGAAAACAAACATCTTAGAATGTTTACTCATAATGAAGCACAAAATATAAAAGCCAAAATATGCATAGCAACAAGGAAAAATGTAGTAAACTATTACATCTTTCTCAGTTATCATAAACCACCAGGACATATGACCTATTGGGATACCCATGAGAAAAAATAAGTAATGAATAAATAGATTAAGCTTACTGTTCACAATCTAGTGACATGAAAAAATGAAATCGATTTCCTAATGGAAAAAATCAAAATAGATACAAAATGTGCTCATCATCTCTGATGAATATGAAATTAGCAAACATCCACGGGACAAAATCCAAAGGAGCAAGAATTTATCTCGACTATAGAGTAAAGATCAACTAAACATAACACTAGAATCTCTCATCAAATTTACAATACTTTGGATGACTATTTGAATTTGAAATTTGATATACTTCAGATTGTAGCAGAGGCTTCTCATAGAAAACTATGTTGTCCATGCCCAATTGGATGCATCAACGAAAACTATGTTGTCCACGCCTATTGGATACATCAACGAAAACTATATCATCCATGCCCAATTGGATGCCTAAAGAGATGATCAAACACCAAACACCTAATTTTCATAATGTGATTAGACATCTACAGAATTATGCTCATCTATGGCGATGGTTACTTTACCAAATTGTTTGGAGGTTTCATCAAATCATAACACCTTAAATTTAAGGGCTCACCTAATGTGAATAGCTAAAATGTTTCATTGTACACATATATAATGGAAGAAAATAGATGCATAAATCTCTTCAGATCTTCATTAAGTCTGGAATTGTTAGGGGAACAAGGAAAAATATTCCATGTTAACCTACAATTTTTTTCAACACCTCTTCCTCTGGAATATAGGTATTCTGTAGAGTTTGCCAAATTTCTTCTCCCATAGAGATACAATTTCATTAATGGAGTAGGCTTTGGCAAAAAGCCTCAAATATAGGATATCATAAGTCTAAAAATGCAAAGGGAAGAAGGAAAAATATTGCAAATCCCTACCTGCAAATTTTTCAACACCTCTTTCTCTGGTATATAATTCTTCTCCAAAGTCTTGCTAATCTATAGGATAGTACATTAAAAACTGATCAAAGGGTACACGATCAAATGCTAGTCATAGAACACAAACATTTTTTACCAGAGAGAATACTTTAAACGCCTTTAGCATTTCCATCTCCAAATATGGCAACTTTATCCCTTGCACTCGCAGTGAGGTCTGAATACCCCAAATTTGGAAAAAATAGCCCCAAAATATAGTTGCTAAAGATGTGCAAGGGATGTCTTCTATCTCAGTGTCTTTGAGAATTTGACAATTTTCGCTTTGGTAGAAAATGTGGTCATTACAGGCTCCACCACATGGGTTTAATCAACATAATCCCTGAACTCAAATGGAAAAAACCTCTGTAAACTTCATCACTAATGATTATGAAAAAAATTTGGAATTCCGATCTACTTCTAATATATATACAAAATTCTCAAATCTCATCAACAATGCTATATACCTTGATGGTTCCAACCTCCTTAATGACCTTAATAATATTCAACTGATCCATCTTCCATTGTCCCTTTACAGCTAGGATAACTAGATAACTATGTCAACTTTCGTGATTACCTCCACCAAACTTGCCTAAATCTCTAAAGATCCCTGCAAATAGGTGATCATAAACTATGTCATGCATTTGGGCATATCCAAAAACAATAAGGCCCTATATGAAAACCTACTTATGTGTTGTCTGCGTAATTTTGTTTTTCACCTATGGATCTGCTAGAATTAATTATTTGTCTATCTCCCCTTTTTCATTCAGATTGATGCAATATTCAGACTCCTCCATTGATCAAGAGATTTCCAATGTTAATTAATTTTGGGAGAAGAAAAAATAATAGTTTCCAGTGTGTGGGTGTGTCAAATATGGTGGAAAAAATGAAAAAGAAGAAGAAGAATCCAACTCAGTCGTTTCCTCTTGATAAACAGGTAGGTTTGTCTTTCTATTTCTAAAATAAATAACGCTTAGTAAGATAAATATGGATATATCAATCTGGAATTGGCTGATTAGATTACATTGGTTGATTCCATCATAGTTTTCCTCCTTACACAAAAGAAAATACACATCACAAAGCTATTACACAATAAGTTTCATATCAAATTTAGTTTCATATTCACGTTAGAGTTAGAACCTGCACAAATTGCCAATGCAAGACACGTAGACTAGGCCTCTACATAAGGCTCGCAATTAATTAGAGTTCGAAGCGCCCATCAAAATCTACTATATGTTTAGTATTTACAACTTTCACTCATGGATCTACTGGATTTATTTGTTTCCTTGTCTTCCTGTTTTCATTGGGTATGTTTCTCCCATCGTGAAATAGATTTTTGATGCTAATTAATTTTTGGCAGTAGTGATTACTTGGAATGAAAAGAGAAAATTCCACCCACTTCGATTCTTCTCGATGTCCTGTATGAAGAAGTAGGTTTCTCTTTATTTTTTCTAAAATAATATTGATGGTTTGTAACAGCGTTAGTAGTTTCTTCCCTTTTTAATCCAAAAAAAAATTATACATATCAGAAAACCAGAATAAGGTTACGCAATACTGTTCTCATATAGCCATCCTCATGGTAAAACCTTGAATGGGTATACTCTTCCATTCCTGCACTTAAACACATAATATAGTATTATTATTTTTAATATAGCACTTAAACACATAATATAGTATACATAAATGGTTACACTTAATCATAGAATGGGATTGATAATGTTACACTTAGATTACTCTACATAAAACTATGAGCTAATCTCAAAGGAAATGACTCACTTGATTCGATTCAGTGCCCTTTTCAATGTAGCTCTTATGATTGACCTTTTCACAAGTCAAGTATTTGAGATAAACAATCAGAAAACCCAAATGACTCTCATATCATTCTCAATGTTTATGTTTGTTATTAATGCTTGTGATTAATCAATGCTTGTTATTATTGAAAGTACTTGACTACATCAAAACTTTCAAGACAATATTAATAATTAGTATGAAGAAACAGGTAACAAGTAATACAAAATCCAACACATTGACCACATGACGTGATAGATAATATCAAAACCTTAATATTTGAATTTAGGTAACTATTTATTTATTGAACCTAGAAACAAAATACAATTACAACAACATTAGCAAAGTTGATGAAAACACGTGATTTATGCTAGCTAATTTCAATAAATAAGTCTCTCTAGTCTCTCATAAACTATGTCATGCATCTGGGCATATCCAAAAACAATAAGGCCCTATATCAAAACCTACTACAATTTTCTGTCTTAAATACAAGATTCTCCGAAACGCAAGATGGCAACCACATTTCATTTTTTTTAGGATGAAGAATGACAAAAATCTATGATAGAACCACTACATTGTTGAATCCAAATATAGAACACATAAATGCAGAGTGGAAGCCCTCCGTTGGGAGAAAACAAACATGTTAGAATGTTTACTCATAACGAATCACAAAAAATAAAAGCCAAAATATGCAAACATGTTAGAATGTTTACTCATAATGAATCACAAAAAAAAGCCAAAATATGCATAGCAACAGGGAAAAATGTAGTAAACTATTACGTCCTTCTCAGTTATCACAAACCACTTGGACATATGACCTATTGGGATACCCACGAGAAAAAAGAAGTAATGAATCGATAGATTAAGCTTAGTGTTCACAATCTAGTGACATGGAAAAATGAAATTGATTTCCCAATGGAAAAAATCAAAATAGATACAAAATGTGCTCATCATCTCTGATGAATATGAAATTAGCAAGCATCCACGGGACAAAACCCAAAGGTGCAAGAATTTATCTCGACTATAGAGTAAAGATCAACTAAACATAACACTAGAATCTCTCATCAAATTTACAATACTTTGGATTACTATTTGAATTTAAAATCTACTATACTTCAAATTGTAGCAAAGGCTTCTCATAGGAAACTATATTGTCCACACTCATTTGGATGCATCAACGAAAACTAAATTGTCTAAGCCGAATTGGATTGAAGAGATGATCGAACACCAAACACCAAATTTTCTTAATGTGATTAGACATCTCCAGAATTATGCTCATCTATGGCAATGGTTGCTTACCAAATTTTTTGGAGGTTTCATTAGATCAGGATGCCTTAAATTTAAGGTATCATCTAATGTGAATAGATAAAATGTTTCATTGTACACATATATAATGGAAGCAAATAGATGCATAAATCTCTTCATATCTTCATTAAGTCTGGAAATGTCAGGGGAACAAGGAAAAATATTCCAGGTTAACCTACAATTTTTTCAGTACTTCTTCCTCTAGAATATAGGTATTCTGCAGAGTTTGCCAAATTTCTTCTCCCACAAAGATACAATTTCGTTAATGGAGTAGGCTTTGGCAGAAAGCCTCAAATACATGATATCATAAGTCTAAAAATGGAAAAGGAAGAAGGAAAAATATTGCAAATCCTTACCTACAATTTTTTTCAACACCTCTTTCTCTGGTATATAGTTCTTCTCCAAATTCTTGTTAATTTTCTTCTCCCACAAAGCTATATGCTCATTAGTGGAGTAGGTGTTGGCAAGAAGCATCAAATTCAATATCTTGTTTAGAGTTATAGGGTCAACCACTACCTTGATGATATATGTCCCATATCATCCTTCTTTACTAAAATGACTGCATATCTAATGTAGGATAGTACATTAAAAATTGATCAAAGAGTACATGATCAAATGCTAGTCATAGAACGCAAACATTTTTGACTAGAGATAAGATTTTAAATGCATTTAGAATTTCCATCTTGAGATATGGCAACTTTATCCCTTGCACTCGTAGTGAGGTCTGAATACCCCAAATTTGGAAAAAATAGCCCCAAAAGATAGTTGCCAGAGACATGTAAGGGATGCCTTCTATCTCAGTGTCTTTGAGAATTTGAGATTTTTGACCTTGGTAGAAAACATGGTCTTTACAGGCTCCACCATATGGGTTTAATCAACATAATCCTTGAACTCAAATGGAAAAAATCTCTGTAAACTTCATCACTAATGATTATGAAAAAATTTGGAATTCCCATCTACTTCTAATATATATGCAAAATTCTCAAACCTCATAAACAATGCTATATACCTTGGTGGTTCCAACCTCCTTAATGGCCTTAATAATATTCAACTAATCCATCTTCCATGGTCCCTTTAAAGTCGAGATAATGGGATAAATACATCAACTTTCCTTATTACCTCCACCAAACTTGCCTAAATCTCTAAAGATCCTTGCAAATAGGTGATCATAAACTAGGTCATGCATCTGGGCATATCCAAAAACAATAAGGCCCTATATGAAAATCTACTGCAATTTTATGTCTGAAATATAAGATTCTCTGGAACACAAGATGATCTTGTGAAGCATTACGAAAGTACCTTACTCTGTTTGACGTGAAATTTTCTTGAGAGTTAGATTTTGGTATCTGGATCATTCTTCCTTTTTCCAATAAGTCGTTGATCCACATTATCCTTGAACAGGGCTGAGAGAGATTGAACCCCGACGAGAGGGAAATCATGTCGGAGGTGTTCAAGTAGGTCGGCATTTTGGCAAGTCGAGTTGGGGGAGGGGAAGGCCGAGCCAACATCTTCAAGCTGTCTGACATCGACATCGTTGTTCGCTTGCTAGCGTTTGAATCCTTGGTGGAACCAAGAAACCTTCATGACCTGCAGAACGGTGATCCTCGTCAAAGGGTTAGGGTCTAGTAGTCGAATAACCAGACGCTGCATCTCAGAGGAAAACCAGGGTGGGCATTTGAAATCCCCTTTAGATATTATTATACATCACTATCATATTTGCATCGTTTCGCATCGTGGAAAGGCAGGTAGCTTGCCAGGAGCAGGAGCATGAACAATATCACTCTGTAGGACTAGATGTCCGCCTTGGCTCCGTCGTATTCCTTTCTTGGTAATCATCTCTGGCGAAAAGTATGATTCCTTCAGTTTCCCCTTTTCAACAACCGCATTGAAGAGTATTTAACTATGCGATTCGAATTCCTGCAATGAATTTGTAACTATTTTTTGTGATCGAATAGTTTAGCCTTTCTCAATCATCTAACATATAATCTTAGGGTCTATAAGGATGAAAGGTGGGCAAGAAGGGGAGTTGATTTCAAAGGGGAACACCTTACAGCGTAAAAAAAAAAACCACAATCTATAAGACATAGATCACCATTCTCTTTATATACTCCTGGATCAAGGCATACATCATCATTCATATTAATCATGTTGTTGTCATTTATCTTAGTATGCTCTTGGCTCATGGCACATTGATGCATAGAGATCAAATAATTCATACTCATGGATCAAGGCATACATCGTCATTCATATTAATCATTTTGTTGTCATTTATCTTAGTATGCTCTTGGCTCATGGCACATTGATGCATAAGATAAATAATTCATACTCATGGATCAAGGCATACATCGTCATTCATATTAATCATTTTGTTGTCATTTATCTTAGTATGCTCTTGGCTCATGGCACATTGATGCATATAGATTAAATAATTCATTTTGTTGTCATTTATATTAGTATGCTCGTGGCTCATGGCACACTGATGGATATAGATTAAATAATTTGACGTTAACAGAATTTAAGTTACGATTTGTGCAAAGGTGTCTAAAAACAAATGTCTAAAAATTTAGCAAAGTAATTTGATGGGAAATTTGTTGTTTAGGGTCAGAAAAATAGAAAGAGAGAAAAAAATTACACACAATACAAATCACTCTCATAGATTTATTGATCACAAATATATATATAGGATACAAATTATTGACTTCAACAAATCTAGATCCTAAGAAAGTGGATCTGTGACTAGGACATGACACAACAACAACTCATATACATGGAAACAACCACATCTAAAACCAGATTAGATCCATCTAACAAAGGATCTATCATGTGCCAAGAGGGGTCAAATCCCTCTACGTGCAAATCTTCTTTTTGGTGTGTATAACTTGAGGAAAGGTTTGCACCTCAAGGGATTTGATCCCTCTCTGCCCATGATAGATCCAGTGTTAAATGGATCTAAGGTGGTTCTAGATGAGAGAAACAATGTCACATTTTTAGATTATCATTATTATGTATATGTTTGAGATAAAAATTCAAATTCCACATTATGTTTTTTTTTCTTGGCATGACCATATCATTCTCTTCTTTATTTTGGTTTGAGTTTCTTTCCTTGAATGGTTTATACGATTGCATTTGGATGCTTGGACTCGTTTGTGTGTTTATGTGTTTGGATTTCGATAGTAATGTTTGTAAATGTTACAATTTTTTTGTTATATTTATATATGTGTATGTAAGTGTTTATTAGTAATTAGTTGGTCATGAAGAAGGGAGACAATTTTGTCAATAATTTGTAGGAAGATTGATATTGCACATCTATTTCATTTAAGTTTAGGTATCACAACTTTTGACAATTAATTAATTCTAAATAGTGTTCCTCCAAATATTACAAAATATATCATGAAGAGTAGTTTTAATAATTTACTGCGTCAAGATTACTCTTGAAATAATTTGTTTCTTTGTTTATGTTTGAAATAATTTATTTCCTTCAAGAATATCTTGATGATTTTTTTTTTTTAATCTATAGTCTACTTTGCAAAGTCAAGAACTAAATTTTTTTGAATTTTTTAACTAATGTTTTTTTGAATTTTTTTAATGAGTGTCCAGATTTGTAAAATATTTACATTATTTGTTTCTCCAAACAATTATTACATCTCATTCCAGAATATTTTGATCTTTTTTATGTTTATAAATATACATTTTTCTCTTATAAATATTTTGAATACGTTGTTGTAAGCAATTAATCTATTAGTAATTTTGAATATATGTAATTGTCTATTTTTAGTTAGTTGGTGATGAAGAACGATCTTGTCAATGATTAATTTGCACTTTGCAGGAGCATTGATTTTGTAAATCTTTTTCATTTTAATTTTAGGTATCGCAACCTTTGACAGGTAATTATTTCTTGATAGTGTCCCTCTACGTATTACTAAATATATCTTGAGAAATATATATTTTTTAATTTATAACTTCAAGATTAACAACATGTAATGCAACCAATAAAATAGGATTAGAAAACAATATCTACACTAAAATCAATGCATCTAATGCAAGCAATCAAATAGGATTAAAAATCCACATCTACACTGAAATCCATGCATCTAGTGCAAGCAATCAAATAGGATTAGAAATCTGCATCTACATTGAAATCCATGCATCTAGTGGAAGCAATCAAATAGGATTAGAGATACACATATACGCTAAAATCAATGCATATATTGCAAGCAATCAAATATAATTAGAAATCAACATCTACACTGAAATCAATGCATCTAGTGCAAAAAATCTTCTTCCCTATCTTCTGCATCATTCTAATCTTGATTTTTTGTTTTTTTTTTTGTTTTTTTTGTTTTTTGTTTTGTTTGTTTGTTTGTTTGTTTGTTTGTTCTTTCTTCTTCATCTTCTCTTTTTATTTTATTATTATTTATTTTATTTTTTTTATTTATTTTTAGTCTAAGATTAACAAAGCTATCCTCTAATGCAAGTAATAAAATAGGATTAGAAAAAAACATCTACACTGAAATTAATGCATAAAATGCAAGCAATTAAATAATATTAGAAACCAACATCTACACTGAAATCAATGCATCTAGTGCAAGAAATCAAATATAATCAGAAATCAACATCTACACTAAAATAAATGCATTTAGTACAAGCAATCAAATTAGACTAGAAATCACCATCTACGCTAAAATAAATTCATCTAGAGCAAGCAATCAAATAGGATTAGAAATAAACATCTAAACTGAAATCAATGCATCTAGTGCAAGCGATCAAATAGGATTAGAAATCATAATCTACATTGAAATCAATGCATCTAGTGCAATAAATGTTCTTCCCTCCCCCCTCCATTATATCTATATCCCCCTCCATCTCTCCTTCTTTGTCTCTCTATCTCACCCCCCTCCAAAAACACACACACACTCTCCATATCTATATATCTCTCCCACCCTCTCTATATCACTCTTCTTCCCTCTCTTCACCTCCAATCTATATCTATATCTCCCTCTGCCTCTCCTTTGTCTCTCTATATCACCCCCAAAACCTACACACTCTTTATCCATATCTATATATCTCTCCCTCTCTCTTTCTCGCCCTCTTTCTTCCCGATCTCTCTCTTTCTTGCTTATATCTCTCTTCCCTCCTGCTCTCCTCTCTCCCATTCTCTTTATCTCCCTTATCGCTCCCTCTCTCTCTCTCCACCTATCTCTCTATGTATTTTTTTCTTACCTCCCTCTCTCTTACCCTCCAACTCCATCTCTCTCTCTCTCTCCCTCTCTCCTTCTCTCTTTCACATTCTCTCTCTCTTCCTTCCTCTCTCTCCCCTTCTCTCTCACCTCCCTTTGTCTCTCCCCCCC
>APFE030223996.1:28137-40826 GCA_000404065.3 Pinus taeda | reverse complement strand
GATCCCCCTCGGCTAGGGGGTCCGGGGGCCAGCGGTCCCCCGGTGGGGGTTGCCCCTTAAGCTAAAAACAGATGTAAAATTGCCTTGTAAAAGTATAGTAATTTCTAGTCAATCTGGACCATTCATTAGGCGGATGATCTGACGGTAGAACTTATGTTTAGTTTAGGGTTTTTTTGCCCTAGAAGGCAACCCCTATTTTTTTATGAGGGCATTGTATTCATTCTATCTAATATATGTGTATTCTCCGAGCGAGAAGCAGTGAGGTGAGACTGTGAGAGAAAACAGAGGATATTACAGTGGATCTGTTGTAGGTTGTGTCTCTTCATTTTGTTGGATAATAGAAAGGAAGGACTGGTTGTTCGGGTGGGATGTAGCCCAAGCTGGGTGAACCATGTATATCTGTGTCTCTCTTGTTTTATGCATTTTCTGTGTTTATATTTCTGCAATATTTTGTGTGTTCCATTGCTCCATAATATATAATTTTCCAACAGCAACATGTTGTGACAATTGTTGCAACAAATATTTGATGCCATAATACTCATTCAAAAGCTTCAACACCAGATAAGAGAGCATTAATGAGTCACCAATGGAGGTGACCCAATCACCAGGCACCATGTGGCCTCATAGAAACCAACTCAATTAATAGGTGTCAAGTCCAAACATGACTCGGCCTTGTTGCGACACTATTTCATATGGTGAAACACCAAGTTCATGTCTTGCTAAAACACTACCCTAGTTATTGCAACACCAATGTGTTGTAATATTTTCTAGGCACCAATACATTCTGATTGTGAGCATTGTTGTCTTACACGACCATGAACATGAGTAACTTATGGATGTACATTTTTCTACACCCAACATTTTTCACTAAATGACATGTCTCTTCACAGTCATTCTACTAAACACAACATGACCCTTCACACTAATTACTTCTCCAACCTATCCAATCACACATATTCACTGCATGGTAATTTTCCACCTATTGAGGCCTCAAAACCTCCCCTTTATTTTCAAGGAAACAAAAGGGGCCCCCATATAAAAAAAATTTAATATTGCCTTTTGATTATTTTGGTTTTTTTATCTTGAGTGATTTTTCACTTTGATATTTATCATTTTTTATTGCTCCATTGCCTCTACATATCTGATAGTTTTCTAATGACATAATATTTGAGTGATTTTGACTCTTGGTTTGAAAGTTATGATTATTTGAAGTTGGGTTGTTTTCACTAGTTTGGTGGTTAGGCTTAGTAACATGGTAGCTTGTTGATGCATCCACCTTATTCCACCTAGAGCATCACATGGCATACTATTATTCTTAGCATAAAGGGACAAACATTTACATATATAAATTGTAAAAATAGTGTTTACAAATATTATTATTATTATTATTCAATTTAAGATCACAGTCAAGCCAGAGACCAAATTGGTGTATGAGACCCCTTTGTTTATGGGACAATGGACCCACCTCTGCACAATGATTTGACTACTAAAGTATACAAAGGCATACATACTCTACCCCCTCTAGTTTTGAACCTATGACCTCTTAGGAGGAAACACATGCTCTTAACCATTAGACCCATTCAAGATGTATTAATAAATTGTATTAATAACTTTTTTGTCTGTTAGGTAATGGGAGTCCTAAGATGACTAGAACACCTAACTTGTGACTTGAGTAGCCATGACCCAGGGGCATCTAATCCATCTAAATGAACCAAGTATCGCACCTGTCCCTTAGCATCGCTAGAAGTTTTCCCACGAATTTCAAACCAATGACATTTTCACCATGAAATACCCTAAAAAACACCTTATCAACATCTATTCTATGCTTCGTGAGCTAAACTTTATTATGAACTTTATAAACTTTATAAACTTTATCTTTTTAATAAAAAATATTATAAATTATATATAAATTTAAAAAATATTATAAATATATTGCAATTTTATTGCAAAACCTATATTGCAATATATTGCAAAATTATAAACCATGTACATATATATTACAAGCTATATTGCAATTTTATTGTATTATATACATGTTAACACAAAAGGTTTGTAATTTTTTTGTAGTATATACATGTTAACACAAAAGGTTTATAATTGTTATTGTATTATATACATGTTACCACAAAATGTTTGTATAAACAGAATCCATCCACACTATATATTATAAAAAACATATTATAGAAACACACATTACAAAACTTAAAATAAATCCACATCTAACACGAAAACCCGACCTGTATACATCATACAACCAGAAATCCCAAAAATCCAACGCAATGAATATATCCAATGATAAATGTTTATCACATAGAGAATTTGCAAATGAGGAAAATGTGTGCTCTTTTTTCTCTTTTTGGTTCGGTGTGTTTGAGGTAAAATCACACGATAACTAATATGTACCAGTTTAGATCCATCTAACATCGGATCTATCATGCGTCAAGAGGGATCAAATCTCTCAAGGTCAAAACCTTCTTTTTGGTGTGTATAACTTGAGGAAAGGTTTTCACCTCAAGGGATTTGATCCCTCTGGGCGCATGATAGATCCAATGTTAGATGGATCTAAGCTAGTTCCAATGGAGGGAAACAATGTCACATTTTTATATTATCATTATTGTGTATATGTTTGAGATAAAATTCAAAATTCACATTATGTTTTATTTGCTTGGCATGACCATATCATTCTCTTCTTTATTTTGGTCTATATTGCAACCTTGAATGGTTTATACGTCTCTGTTTGGATGCTTTGAGTGGTTTGTGTGTTTATGTGTTTGGATTTGGATGGTAATGTTTGTGAATGTTACAGTTGTTGTGTTATATTGTTATATGTTTATGTAATTTCTTATTAGTAATTAGTTGGTGATGAAGGGAGACAATGTTTTCAATAGTTTGCAGGAAGATTGATATTGCACATCTATTTCATTTAATTTTAGGTATCACAACTTTTGACAACTCAGTAATTCTAAATATTGTTCCTCCAAATATTACAAAATATATCTCTAAGAGTAGTTTTAATAATTTACTGTGTCAAGATTACTCTTGAAATAATTTGTTTCTTTATTTATGTTTGAAATAATTTATTTCCTTCAAGAATATTTTGACGATTTTTTTTATCTATAGCCTATTTTGAAAAGTCAAGAAATAATGTAATTTTAAATTTTTTTAATGAGTGGCCAAATTTGTAAAATATTTACATTATTTGTTTCTCCAAACAATTCTCACATCTCCTTCTAGAATAGTTTTGTTTGTTCTAATGTTTATAAATATACATTTTCCTCTTATAAATATTTTGAATACATCGTTTTATGCAATTACTTTATTAGTAATTCTGAATATATTTTGAATATATGTAATTGTCTATTAGTAATTAGTTGGTGATGAAGAAGGGAGACGATCTTGTCAAGGATTAATTTTCACTTTGTAGGAGGATTGATTCTACACATCTTTTTTATTTTAATTCTAGTTATCGCAACTTTTGACAACTAGTTATTTCTTAATAATGTTCCTCTACCTATTACTAAATATATCTTGAAAAGTGATTTTTTAAATAATCTATAGCCTCAAGATTAACATCTATTGCATCTAATCGAAACAATCAAATAGGATTAGAAAACAACATCTACACTGAAATCAATGCATCTAATGCAAACAATCAAATGATATTAGAAATCAACATCTACAACGAAATCAATGCATCTAGTGCAAGAAATCAAATAGGATTAGAAATCCACATCTACACTAAAATCCATACATCTAGTGCAAGAAATCAAATAGGATTGGAAATCCACATCTACCGTGAAATCCATGCATCTCATCTAGTGCAAGCAATCAAATAGGATTATAAATAAACATCTACATTGAAATCAATGCATCTATTACAAGAAATCAAATATAATTAGAAATCAACATCTACACTAAAATCAATGCATCTAGTGCAAGCAATCAAATAGGATCTGAAATCATCATTTACACTAAAATCAATGCATCTAGTGCAACAAAAAAATTTCCCTCTCTCCCCCATCCATATAATCTTGAAAAAAAAATTAATAATTTACAGTATCAAGATTAACAACATCTAAGAAAGCAATCAAATAGGATTATAAAACAACACTAAAATAAATTAATATAATGCAAGCAATCAAATAATATTAGAAACCAACATCTACACTTAAATCAATGCATCTAGTGCAAGAAATCAAATATAATTAGATATCAATATCTACACTAAAATCAATGCATGTAGTGCAAGCAATCAAATAAGATTAGAAATCAGCATCTACATTGAAATGAATGCATCTACATCAAGCAATCAAATAGGATTAGAAATCAGCATCTAAATTGAAATCAATGCATCTAGTGCAAGCAATCAAATATAATTAGAAATCAACATATGCACTGAAATTAATGCATCTAGTGCAAGAATCAAATAGGATTAGAAATCATCATTTACACTGAATTCAATGCATATAGTACAAGAAATATTATTCCCTCTCTACCCCTCCATCTATATCTAAATATCCCTACATCTCACCTTCTTTGTCTCTCTATCTCACCCCTACCCCAAACACACACACACACTCTCTCTCCATATCTATATATCTCTCCCTCCCTCCCACTATCTCTCTCTTCTTCCATCTCTTCACCTCCCATCTATATCTCTATCTCCCTCTGTCTCTCCTTTGTCTATGTATATCACCCCCAAAACATACACACTCTTTCTCCATATCTATATATCTCTCCCATGCTCTTCCTCTCTCTCTATCTTCCCCTTCACTCTTTCTCTCTCTCCCTTCTATCTCTCTTCCCTCCTGTTATCCTCTCTCCCTCTCTCTCTATCTCCCTTATCACTCCCTCTCTCTCTCCACCTTTCTCTCTCTATGTATTTATTTTTACCTCCCTCTCTCTTTCCCTCCAACTCCATCTCTCTCCCTCCCTCACTCCTCTCTCTCATGTTCTCTCTCTCTTCCTTCCTCTCTTTCCCTTTCTCTCTCACCTCCCTTTGTCTCTCTCCCCCTGTCTCTCTCTCTTCACCCTCCAACTCTATCACTATGTCCCTCCCTCTCTCCTTCTCTCTACTTCTTTTCCCCCTTCCTTCCACATCTCCTTATTTGTCTCTCTATCTCACCCCAAAACATAAACACACTCTCTCCATCTCTCCCTTGTCACTCTCTCTCTCTCTCTCTCTCTCTCTCTCTCTCTCTCCACTTTTTTCTCTCTCTATGTCTTTCTTCTTCACTCCCTCTCCCCCCCTCCAAATCCATCTCTTTGTCCCTCCCTCTTCATCCTTACCTTTTTCAAATATTAGAACTTTGATGTGGAAATATTATGCCTTTAAAGACTTAATATATCCATAAGATATGATTTATCCTTTTAAAGATTCATTTTATAAATATTTAATTAAAAGAATTATAATATTTGAATTAACCTTGTTCCTTTGATTTAAGAGATGATATTGGCTTCAGTAATTATGAGTAAAGATGTTTAATATTTTACCTAATTTGGAATTTTAATGTGGTAATTTTTTTTGTTAAAGGTAAATTTATGATCCATTCAAATTCACTTATATCATAAAGGAACTATTAAACACATGAGATAATTCTAATTATATATAATAATACATGGTTATATTTTAATAATTAATCTTAGACCATTAATAAGATAACAAAGTTATATATAATCTAAAGATTCAAGTTATATATAATTTAAGATTCAAGCTAATGTTTTGGTTTACATTAGTAAAAAATAATTTTATTATCTTTTTAGGACATGACATACTTACACATTGGGGTCATAATGGGCTGTAGAATGCACCTCTCGGCGCAATAACACTTCAGAATGCTCACTAACAACTTGTAATACACATGGAACACATGACATGGAAGCATTACTTCCGACACCCTCCCTTATTGCTTACATTGAAGACATTGAAAACACATATTACAACAAGAAGGATAATTTATGTTCGACTGGTTTTCATCAACACTCACATCCACTCAATCTTGCAAACACCTCTCTTTCACCACCACATCTTTGAGTTGTCACGTGACCTCTATTTAAAATGTAACCGCCTCTGACCATCGTTGATGAACTCTCCAAGATCAACCTCCAATTTTAACACTTTTGACATATATCATTGGCCACTTGAAACTCATTCGCACCAAATCTCAAATCCATATCTCAAATCCAAATCTGTGTAGCTACATGTATAGTTCGTGCGCATGAATTTGCAAATTTATAATATGATAGTGCACACTACTTTGACAAAACCATCCAGGCATGAATTTAATTCCTTTGAACGTTCCGGGTAGATAAGCACAAACAAAAGTTTACAGATGGAAATATGACAGATAGATCTGACGACGCTTGAAGAAAATGCAAACAACAAACGAATCTACACGCATACGATCATAAACAATTTCACACACTAGAAATAAACTCTCACACATCTATACTAATATGTACAAAAATAATAACACTCAGGATCCTTCACATATTCCTCGCTTTCCCTTGAGGGAGGCAAGCTAGTACCAGCTCTTATACCATGTTAGAAAAATAGAAAGAGAGAGGAAAATTACACACAACACAAATTACTCTCATATATTTATTGATCACAAAGGTTACATATATATAGGATACAAATTACTCACTTCAATAAATCTAGATCCTAAGAAAGTGGATCTTTGAGTGGGACATGACACAACAACTCATATACATGGGAAACATCTAGAATAAGATCCTAAGAAAGTGGATCTATGAGTGGGACATGACAAAACAACAACTCATATACATGGGAAACATCTAGAATAAGATCCTAAGAAAGTGGATCTATGAGTGGGACAAGACATAACAACAACTCATATACATGGGAAACAACCACATGTAGAATAACACCTGGAAATACTCATTGACAACTTGTAATACACAAGGAACACATGACATAAAAGCATTACTTCCAACAAGTCAAATAAATTAACTTTTAATCTTGCACATTTCCTTTTAAAAAAACTTTTTGTTAATTGCCTAAAAACCTGTTGGTCATTTCTCATCATCTCTTAATATTTATATCTCTTCATATTTATATCTTTTCATTAGTTAAAATATAATTATAAATTATAAAAAAATATTATAAATTTAAATTAAATAATATATAAAAAATCTTAAATAAACTCATTCCTTTTATTTTAAAATTTAAAATAAAATAAAAAATACTTAGATTTTTTTTAACCGTTGAATGCGTATTCTAACATAATAGTCACATGTATAAATTCTATGAGTTAAGAATTTGTTGCGATGATCGGTGCTTTAATTGGTCCACACAAAAACAAAAGTTAAAAGATGGCCTTCACATGCCTTATGTGTCTAGACTATTGAGTGTAAGTTTTTATGTTAGGTGTATTTTATAAAAGTATTTTAAAATAAAATATAGATTTTTTTTAATTCTAGATTTATGAAGTGTTGAGATGAATAAAATTTTAAAGGTGTAATTTTTTTTAAGTTGTGTAATAAAAAAAGTTTAAAGATTAAATTTGAGTAAACATTTGCACTCCCAGAGATTTTTAGATTGATGAGATCACGAGATTAAGAAATCACTTACACTAGTTTACATAATAGATAAATTATACAAAAACAAAGCATAAAATTTAAATAAAAATCTATAAATAATGAATCAAAATCATTAAAATGAGATTCCTTATTTTTTTCAAAACTTTACCTATAATAAGACATAAAAAATAAAGCTTATATTTTCAAACATAAGGACCATTCACAAAAGCTTTAAATAAATTAATACACTTTCATAAAAACACTCTCATGGACAACAAAATAGAGGTAATTTTGGTTTGAAAATTTTCTTTTATTTACACAAACTATTGGTTGCGTATAAAACACTTCAGAGGACAACAATACTTATACAAAAGTAAAGCCTAAATTTTCAGACATGATGACTATAGATACATAAATCAAAATCATTGAAAAAAAGTTCTCTAAATTTTTAAAAAAGTAGCATTCTCAAACAAAAATAAAACTTAATTTTTCAAACATAAAAACTATAAATCCATCAATCAAACTCATTGAACTACAGCAGAAAGATATGACTTTTATTTTATTTTTAAATTAAAAAAATTATAATGAATAGTGTCTTATCAAATATTTCTTTATTTTTATATTGAAACAAGATTCCTAATTTTTTAAAAAACTTTACCTATAACACACTTACACAAAAATAGATATTCTTGGTCTGAAAAAAATCTTTTATTTACACGACAACAAAAAAAAATAACATTCAAATTCAATTAATATACATTCATGATCTACACAAAATTTAATATACTAATGCATATGGTTTACAATCTTCACGCAAAAGAGATGCGCCCGGTTTTAACATCTCTGTTGATTTAGTACCGTGTAAAGTGGGTTCAGATACAACTTATCTCTTTCTTTATTGTGTGTCTATATGCGATTAATCGTCCAGTCAAATGCGTGTGGAGCCGACACGCAAAGAAAGTCTGAAAACGTGTTAGACTTTGTTCTTCATTAAAGTCGTCCATTTGGAGAGGCATGGAGGAACAATTTATCATATTGGATGGTGGGTCTATCAAAATGCATGACCGAGAAGGTCGCAAATTTCAACTTGTTTATTATAAGCATCCCAACTTTCAAGTGGTTTATATTTTTTCCCTCCTTCGGTTAGAAGTGATGCAATTTCAAATTCTTTATTATTATTATAGATATTTATATTTTTGTCCTTTATGAAAGAAGTAAAACAAAAAAGATGGTAATTCACTAGTGTTTTATTTAATTGAAAATGTTTGGGCTTTTGCCTTATCAGCATTCAGGTATAAATGGTTCACATTAGTAATTGATTCGATAACATTTTCTTTATTGTTTTTGTTACTCCATTCCTAAGTTTTTAAGTAAAATCAAACAAATTATGTATATAAGATTCCATAAAAAAATAATGCATACTAGAATATATTATGTTGTACTTTTTATGCTTGTAATCGAAGAATATGTTTTGAATATCTAATGCAATGTTTTGTACTTTTTATGCTTGTAATCGAAGAATATGTTTTGAATATCTAATGCAATGTCTATGTTTTTATTTTAGATAATGTAAGGGGTATTTTTAGAGGTCCATTAAAATGATTATTGTTAGATTTTAATTGGTTGGGATTAGATTGTAAGATTAGACAAATATGTTTTGGGTAGTTTAGTATTTTGACAATGCAGGTTTAAGTGCTAAATAATTGGTAAAGTAATTTGGCCAAGTTGGAGTTCTTTAGAGAGACTACATGATATCATGTTAATGGATGTTTGTTGGTTCATGGCTATGTCTGACAAGAGTGTCTTGCTTTGTGGGCATAACACCCAAGTCCATGGGTAAGAGTAACTTGTGGTTGGGCATGCATTGCAAGTTAGATAGGTGGATCCTTGGTAGGATGCGAAGTTCAAGGAATGACAAGAAGTGCCTTGGGTGCCATTGAAGCAAGATAGTTGTAGCCTTCTAGAGTAGGATTCCTTCAAAAAGAGCACACAAGCAAATGTGTGGACCCAAGGATTGAGTGTTCCAAATATTTAGTAGACAGTTGGGTCTATGTTAGATATTGAGAGGATTGCAAAGTACTTTAAAAGAAAGAAATGATAAAGCACTTTCTATTGGACATTGAGAGGATTGCAAGATACTTTAAAAAGCACCTTCTACTATAAAAAGATGACCTCTCCATCATGCAAAGTCATGTACAAAAAAAGCCATTAATCAAGTGAATACCAAATTAAGAAGTGCAAAGTCCATTTTTTAATACTACAAACACTATAGATGTTAGATGTTAACTATAGTTTGCATGTGGAACTTAGATAATTTGGCAAATATTTAAGACAAGAGAATTCTGGACTAAGATTGTGGTGAGTGAAGAAAAGAAGATGTAGAAAATAAGTGTGGTGAGTGAAGAAAAGAAGATGTAGAAAATAGACCCATGATGCTTCAAGGATAGATTGTGCAAACTTTTTGGTAAATGGGTAATGGCACCCTTAGTTATATGTATATGTGTAAAATATTTATATGTATATGTGTAAAATATTCCAAAGTTATATGTATATGCGTAAAATATTCCTATGCAGAAAGCCACACTCCCTTGTTATAAAATCCCTTGTTATAATTTTATAGCATTCTTCTTATTAATAAAGTTTAGGAATTTGTTAAGTTTAGGAATTCACATTCGGTGCTGCATATAATATTTTGTTGTGTTAACACAACGGAATTTGACTTATTTGTGGAATTTAGGAATCTAAGGCCATAGTTGGATGTGTGAATATTGTTAGAAAGCTTAATTGTGTTTGACTTACAAAGTAGGTGTATGAAATTATAAATATAAATTAAGGGCTGTTTATAAGAAATATTGATTATACCATGTCTAGTTCTCGTCGGCCCTGACTTTCAAAGTGTGCATTAGCGAATGTCTGGTGGAGTGGCATGAAGTCGGTTGATATTTCAGGGTCGTGCAAGTTCCACTCTAACTCCGTTCAACATTCCGAGTTCTCAAATATCTATCCGAGGTGGAAAACCATTTAAAATACCACATTGTGAAAATTGAAATGTATCTATGGTAGACTCCCGCCTTGTAAAAGTATATGTAAATACCACTCGTATAGCTATTGCTCCGAATCCTTCTGCGTCCAATCTGCTGGTTCCGGAGAATTTAATAAAAACTGGTCGCGAGATGGACAAAATTCGTAACGGCAAATGGAGCGGTTGGATTAGTCCCACTAGGCGTGCTTTTGCGTTTATTCTCTGTGATTACTGCTCAACCAGGTATGTCATCTCAAGAAAATGCTCATGAGTGCTCTAATTACCTGCAATGTTGGAGTATTTCCGTTCAGTATTTATTTTCTGGTGATATGCAGGATTTCTAAGTATTAGGTGTGGAGGAAAAACGAATTACACGGCAGAAAACAACATAGCATGGGTATCTGATGCTGCTTACATAGACGTCGGTGAGGCAGCAGACATAGGGGACGCCAGTGCCTTGGGTTCTTACTTGCACAGTCTACGTTATTTCCCTAATCCCCTTAACAGGTCTTGCTATAAGTTGTGTTGGGAAATTTTTCATGTAAAATCCCAAAAACAACAATAAAATTTCATACACAGAGACAATGCTCTGTTTTTCCCAGAGTTTTTTTAACACAGCGGAAGCATAAAAGGAATTCTGAGCACAGGGGACAGTTTACACACCAAGGATTTATATCACACCAAGGATTTATATTAAAAAGAGGTGCATTTACAAATCATAAACTTCCTCTCTCACAGAGGGATTCACCGCTTGCATTTCACCAAAAAAAAAATTACACAGGAGTTTGGAGTTTTTATTCACGCTGCTGCGTGACTCCAAAAAAATGCATGTCCAGAACAATGCATGTCCAGAACAATGCATATCCAGAATATTGCTTTCTCACTGCTGTGCATTTCACCTCTCATTACGATACATTACATTTGCCAAAAATTACATTCATATATGACTATGGGAGAGAGGACTTACATCGCCATACTTCCGTAAAAAAGAAGACAGTAAAGATTAAATGATTTTACTGATATTTTTCTATGCCCATACTCCCGCTCAGGAAGAATTAAAATTTCACCAAAAACTTACCAACCACAGTAAATAGCATTTACTGTCTTACTGAGATAAACGGCGGTAAGAGGACTTTCACTTCACGTCAAAATCATTTCCCAGGCTTTCACATCAACATTATCCAAAATGCTTTTGGAACTCTTATCGGGTCGGGACTTCATCCCATGTCACAACTAGTGTGCACCGATGGTTTTCCCCGATACCGAAATCCCGATAACAACATGGCCCGATACCTCCGAAATATATATTTTAATATATGCATGAAAAAATATATATAAAACGAGCCACTTCCGGACCCGAAATATTATGAAGCAAAATGTTGAGTTCCCATCGGGTCCAGGATATCGGGTCGGGACTTCATCCCATGACACAACTTATGTGCACCGATGGTTTTCCCCGATACCGAAATCCCGATAACAAATGCCCCGATACCTCCGATATATATATTATAATATATGCATAAAAATATATATATAAAACGAGCCACATGCGGACCCGATAATTTATCAAAAGGGTTGAATCCATCGTCGGGTCCGACCCATCGGAAATAACAAAAGTTTTAGCTGCTAATTCGCCGATCCGATATCGGCTGATCGCTGAGGTTGCTGATCATTGAATTCGCTCATTGCTAGAGCGCAGTTGAAATTACATTTCAACACTCCCCTTTAATTTCAACTGCTGGGCATTCAACCATACCCAAACACTTTCTCAAAAATTCAAAGCTTTTCTGATCCAGTGGCTTTGTCAAAATGTCTGCTACCTGTTCTTGAGTCCTGCAATGTTCAAGAACAATTTCTCCATTGTTCACCAATTCTCTGATGTAGTGAAACCTTGTATCAATGTGTTTCGTTCTCTTGTGAAACACTGAATTCTTTGACAATGCAATAGCTGAGCTATTGTCACAAAAAATTATTGTCGCTTTTGCCTGTTCTTGGCCTAAGCTTCTCAACATTCTTCTCATCCACACTGCTTGGCATGCTGCCGCTGTAGCTGCCACATATTCAGCCTCTGCTGTAGACAATGCTACAATGGACTGCTTCTTAGAAGCCCATGAAATGGGTCCTG